>JANIIA010017206.1:0-13271 GCA_027478495.1 Erythroxylum alaternifolium | reverse complement strand
AAATCAAAAAACCCTATTGATCCTCTCCAATTCAATTTTTACACACTAAAAGCCTATTTTGCAAAAGTCCCCTTTATTCTCAATTTTACCAGGAAATGTCATGAATGCATGTACAGGTATTTTTCATGTGCAAAAATTACTGTTCACAAATGCATGAGCATGAAATGTGTTTTTCTAATTTCTCCGATTAATCTCTCGTGTACCCGTTTCTACAATTCAACCCGTTATATGGAAACGGGATGTTACATATATAGTAGTGATATGAATGGAATACGAATCTAATGTAGGATTACGAGGAGGAGGTGTTTGAACAAATGGGTTAGAGGATTCAGCAATGTTGGACATGGTTGACATAGATGGGTAGGATTAGAGACAGTAGGTAGCGGTTAGGGTTTAGGACTGTTCAGGTATAGCTCTGATACCATGCAGAAATTCTAAACAGATGTATATTATTCTCTATCTCTAAGTCAATACACAGGTATAAGTATATATAGAAATAAAGAGGGTTATTCTAGGAAACTAATTGCTGTACATAATATCCTTATAGATCTGATTTGCTAACTTTTAGGAGTCAGTGATATCTAGGAGATATCTAGCTGGATATTTCCTAATAGTTCCATCCTTAGTGGCAAACTCAAATATATCTTTTACGAAAAAAGAATAATAACAAAAGGTGTAAAGTTTGCATCAAATGTCAAATGTAAAAGAAATGCAAGGATACAAGATCCCCACAAATGAGACTTGAAAAACATAGCCAAATGCACACACTTGACTCTTTTCCAACCCCAATTTGACAACCAACAACTGTAACAACTCCACGATCGACCATAGTTTTCATGGCAAAGAAATCATAGCTAAGATAAGTGAGCCGAAATCCATCATCTACATATCCAAACAAATGCCAATCAAAATGTGATTAAAATTCAAAATATGCAACATCAAGAGCATGTTTTTTGCATTACTTACAATTGGGTGAATCATGGTGTAACAAATTATGTTTAAGCAAGTTCTTTAAGATTTTACATGTGCCACTATACCTGTGTACATGCTAAATAAGACAAGTCTAAAGACAATCATCAATATTTCCATTCACAAAATTAAATTAAAGCAAATGAATTGCAACAAAAAATAACATACTTGAGAGAAGCTATGTGGTCAATAAGTTCCAAAGGTATAACCTTATGTTGTGAGCAAACAAAGGCATTTGATTAAGACACGGAATCAATTTACAAAATAAACAAGATTATAAGGACTACAGACTAAGTAAAATAGAGAGTCATAAGGTAAGAGCAATTACCACACTCCTCATGCCCATCATAACAGTAATGAGAACCTTAAAATCATCTTTGGACAAATATATTAAGACATCAACGTCTAACTTCATCTCTACTTATCTTTAAAATTCAAAACATAAAATTAAGAGAAAAAAGGGTTAAGATGATCACAAATAACTAATTAAAAAAAGTAGCTTAATTAACTTTTGATTATAATCACGAATACCATTTGTAAACAACCCATAAATTTGTATTGAAATAAATAAGAAGCTATCTAACACTAACGTAACAAAAATCACATTCACAAGCCCTTAATAAGTGAAAAATTAGCATAGGATAACATTAAAACTTGGAAATTGACTATACAAAATAGAACGCAAGAGGAGAAGAAATGAACTCGGACATAAATTGTTTAAAACTAGCTGCAACCATTCAAACTATCTTTAGTTTCTAGAAACAAGTTAGCCATTAAAAAGTTTCAAAATTTGAACAGATGGAAAAAAAAAGGGGATGAGAACTGTTAACTTATGATATATTTTGATATCCTATATTAGAAAATTGTGAAGATGAGAGAGTTTCCTTAAGTTATAAAAGGAGGGTTTCTTCACCTTGTTAACCATCCCAATTTCGTCCTCATTTGTAATTATTCACTTTAAAATAGTGAAATATCAATTTAATAGTGTCCGAGGAAGTAGGAATAATTGGCCAAACCTAGTTAAATTATGTTGTTCTTTATTTGTCTATTTAATAACTATAGCTGGGTATAGTTGTCGTGAATTATTTTGTTATTAAATTACATGTCTAGAAAAATTCTATCTAGGAGGTTGGGTTTTAAGTGGGACTATTTATGTCCTCTCTAGTCTTTCCTAGAAATTTACTTGGTGTAAATTTTCAGTACAATCATTCATACTCTTTTCATCTAAGCAATAATGCTTGAGGTGAATATGTTATTATTGGTTGAAATTAACCTGAGTTCAACAACGATTAGTATCAGAGCCAAGGTTTTTTCTTAGTATGCCCTGTGATTACAACATGGTCTGATCTTCCACTTTAGAAAAGATTTTTCCTTGGGTTGTTGGCATTCTACATTGATAGCTAGTGAATAGTAATTATGGTAGAGATGACATAAATCAGAGATACGACTGCACCAACCACATCAACAGCTTCTACCTTATATATTCTAGCAAGGACTACTGTGACAAATGCAAGATTTGCGGTGGAGATTTTTAATGGTACAGGTCATTTCAGTAGTGGCAAAGTAAGGTTCACAACACTCTTTTTCAATAAGGTCTGACATTGCCATTAAGGAAACGAAACTAGATGATGTTGAGGAGAAAGATTGGAAGACTATAAATTATTTGGCATGTGTACAATTCGATCATGTCTTTCTAAAGGGAAAAAGTATGCTTTCTCAAAAGAAACTTTTGCATCTAAATTTTGGAATGCGTTGTAAGAGAAATTCCTAAAGAAAAGCAGTTAGAATAAGCTCCATATGAAGAAAAGACTGTCTTGTTTCTCTTATATTCTAAGTACCATTATAAATGATCACATTACCAATTTTAATCAGTTAGTTACTAATTTAACGAATTTGGATGTGACATGTGAAGACAAAAATTGGGCTGTGATGTTGTTGGGATCCATTCCTTAGGAGTTTGAGTTTCTGGAAACTACTCTACTTTATGGGAAGGTAACTATGTCTCTTAGTGAAGTTACAACTACTTTGTACAGTCATAAATTGAGAAGGAAGAACGTACAAGTAGAGCAGCAGAAGCTTTGGTAGTCAAAGGCCATTCATATAGCCAGACTAAAGGAAAGAAAGGAAGATCGAAGTCGAGGCTTAAAATGAGAAAAGATGAATATGCCTTTTATAGGGAAAAAGGGCACTGGAAAAATGATTGTCCAAAGTTGAAGAATAAAAACAAACTTGACAAGGAAAAGGTTATTGCAAATTTGAATGTTGCTGAATATGAAGATGCAGACTTAGATCTTTCATTAGTTATCATATCCTCAATAAGCCCTTCTAGTTTATGGCTGCTCGATTTAGGGTGTAGCCATCACATTTCTCCCAATTAGGATTGGTTCTCTGATTTTAAAGAGCTAGAAATTGGAGTTGTCTATAAAACAAATGACTATCCCTGTACCACAAATGGAATTGGTCTAATTTTCTTAAAGAATCACGATGGAAAAACTAGGACTCTGATAGATGTCAGATACATGCTAAGTTTGATGAAGAATCTCATTTATGTAGGAGTCTTATAATCAAAGGGCGATACTATAAATGCAGTAATGAAGTAATGAAAGTCATCTCTGGTGCACTTATAGTAATGAAAGGAATTTGAAGAAATAATAACCTATATTATTACTAAGGTAATGTAGTTATTGGAAAAACATCAGTAGCTTCTAATGATGATCAAGAGCTAGAAGCAGCTAGGTTGTGGCATATGCACTTAGTACATATAAGTAAAAAATCCTTGAAGATATTAGTAAATCAAGGATTGTTGAAAGGAGTTCGGGCTTGAAAATTAGACATCTGTGAACATTGTGTCAAAGGGAAGTAGACAAGAGTGAGATTTGGCACTGTAATCCATGATAGGAAGGGTATTTTGGATTATGTTCACTATGATGTGTGGGGAAGTTTCAAAACAGCTTCTTTGGGAGGAAAATACTAATATGTGACCTTTGTTTATGATTTTTCCCGAAGAGTATCGGTGTATACTATAAAGACTAAGGATGAAGTGTTGGGAGTTTTCCTTAAATGGAAGAAGATGTTGGAAACTCAAACAGGCAGAAGGATCAAGCATCTTCGTATAGATAATGGTGAGTATGGGAGTGGTCTATTTTTAAAAGTCTGCTAAGATGAAGGTATTGTCAGATACTTGATAGTTATGATTTGCATTATATTTTAAGGTTCAATTTGTTAGGTATTTAGTGTTAATGAGAGTGTTTAGTGTGTAGTTATGTTTTAATTGTGTTTTAAGTGTTTTTATAGGTTAGTATGTGTAGCATCCCATGTTCGGGGCTAGACCCCAGAATAGTGAGTTGAGTGTACTGTGAGAAATTATAAGTACATTGCATGCTCATGCATCATTGTATATTCACACACATGTGAATATTTATTTTTGATACATTAAAATAATTATAAATGCATTCATTGACATTTTTGGGTATAATTTATTTATAAATGCAATTAAAAATTTGAATTGTTGATTATTTGTGTTGAAAATTGATTTGGAGACTATTAATATTATTTCAAAATTTTTGGTGAATTTTAGGAAATTTCTAAAAATTGGGGGTATTTTGGACTAGGAAAATATAGAAATATAAGATAAATGGGAATTGTAGATTTTATTACCTTGAAAAGTACATTGGAGTGTATTAAAATTGATTTAGTAATTGTGGTAATATTTTGGGTCTTTTGGAAATTGAGAGTATTTTGGAAAAAAAAAGAGTGACAAATAGAAGTGTGACAAATGGATTGGTAAATGTGTGACAATTGGACAAATGACTATGTGACAAGTGGAGCAATTAGGAAGTGACACATGGTTTAACAAAGTAAGTGACAAATGTAACACAACAAAAAAGGACATATGGCAAGACTCAAAGGAGACACTAATGAAACATCTAGGCTATGCTTTGGTCAAGAAAATTTCTGCAACTCCTTTGTTTTGTTTCCACCGAAACCATCATCTACCTTCTTGCTCTTCATTATTTAAACATTTAACTTTTGCATTTGTTTGGGTTATTGTCCATCCATCACCGAAATACCATGCATATTCACTTTTGTGTTTAACTTTTGATTAGTCCATCAATGGCATACCTTGCAAAATCATCAATTCAACTATTTAGGGTCTTCAGTTATCATTCTCATCCCTTATAACTTCTTAAATTTTGCTGCAATCAAGTAAGTGATGCTTTAAGTTGTATGGGTTGTGCAAATAACATTTTGATGATGTTTTAATGTTTGTAAATGAATGCATGCATGCATGGTGTAGAACCATATGGCTATCGATTATGTTTTGGTTTTTAGATTGTTATTGTTGAAAATAAATTTACAATAGTGAGAGAAAGTTAAAAATGTGAAATACGTGTATGCATCGGTTTTTAGATGTTGGAATGTAATCTTGAGTTATGAGTTGGTTTAGTGTAAGTTGATTTGAAATGGGAGTTGAAATGAAGAGGTAAATGGAGAGTATAAACTAGAGATGATGGGGTAAGTGGAAAAAAGGAAGAAGAAGGAAGAGAATTTGCAATTTCTGGAATTGGAGTGCATGGTCATGCATTATGGTTGCATAGCCAACAGTGCTTCTCAAACTGCACAGCTTGGATTTGTTTGACTATAAATTTGTCTCCTGACCTCCAAATGACTTGAAAATTAAACCAATACACTCCTAAGACATTTAATTTCCTCTCTATGAAAATTTAAAGCCATCTGAACTGATTTGAAAAAGTATTGATTGAATCAAAGTGAGGGAATGTGCTGGAATATTATGAATTGGAGAATTTTCATTGAATATGCTTCGGTATTTTGACTATATCTTGATCTGTAGATTTCCAAATGAATTGATTCTTAATTCATATTAAACTTACGAAATATATCTACAACTTTCTTGAATAAGTTGAATTTTAATTTTTTCTCTAAGACTTTCAAAATTGGAATGAAATTGAGTCTTTGCTTAGGCTATAGCACTACCAGGGATAGAAATCACGTCCTGTTGTTATTGAATAAACCGTATTGATGTAGGCTGAATTAGACTAAGTTGTCTTCACCAAAGTTGTATCTTATTCTTTTAGCTTTAAATTGGTAAAAATTTTGTAACTTTTAGATATTTTAATTGAGAGATATGAGTTGTACAACTTGAATGCATGATCTTGCACTAGCCCAAATTTCAAATGTACCCAGTCTGTGGTATTATGAGCATAACTCATAGAATAATGAACCAAATTGAATGATTTTGGTATCATTAGAAACTTACGACACAGATGAACAATTTTCTAGAAGAACGTATTATAGACATATATGATTTTCTTGATCTTATTGAATATGCAAAGTTTATCCGAATGGGATGCTTTTAACAAAAGCTGGAATAGTGAATGAGCGTGTGAATTTTGGCACTATTGGAGTACATCAATTTGTTACAGAAATATACCTGAGAATGTTTTGATGCACATGCATGATACATGATACAATTATACATGTGTTTACTCAATTACACAAGCAGTACAGTAATGTGAAATTGTGTTAATGTATATAGGAGATCAAGTAGCGCGACCACATCCTAATATTGCCGGAACATCAAGGCAATAAGGTTAAGGGAGCAATTGTGAGTAACCTAAGATGGCCTTACTTTAATTTGATCTGAATATTACTTAATTGAATTGAAATTCATATATGATGAATATGTACTGATTGTGTACTGAATTCCAGACAATACTTGTCCGAGGCGTTTGATGCATGTAAATATTATTGGAAGTGCTACTTGTATGTGAATAAGACTGCCTAAATGATTCTCAACTAAAAGTGACTAAATGTTATGACTGACTGTGTTGATTGAGAAAATGTGTATGAAAGTGATTGATTGTAATGAATGAATTGTGCCATACATTTCATTTCAATACATGTAATATAAAGGCAGTTGTGACTGGTGTTGCTACTGACTAAGACTGCTACTGAAAAGAGATTAAAGCTAAAACATATGTGGATAGAGCCTAAGGCTCACTGTGATCAATGAGCCCGGTGATATGGGACACTGAAAAAGCACACAGTCACAACAATGTAAAAGCGAATATGAGTCTCATACATATAGCATTCACATATGATTTGAATTTATTGAATGATTTGTAAAGCTGTAAGAATGTTATATGTTTGAATACATGGTGTTAAACCAATGATTGTGTTTTAGTCAAGTGTAATGAAGTGATATTTTGATTAAATTGTTTGATTGAAATACAATTTGTTTGTGATAGAACTTGATGCTAATCAAGTTGATATGAACTGTGTGACAATATGTTTATAATTGATTACGATTTGTAACATGAGTGAACCACCGAGGATGGTTACTCTACTAAGTTCGCAAAACTCATCAAAATTGCACTGTTGATAATTTCAGGCTCGAGAGTGAGATGACCTAGCTTCTAAGACTCTGTAGAAGCTTATTTTGTGGAACTTTGACGATCAGATATAGCTCAAAGGTCTGTTTATTGGGAATTGAAGACATAGTTTGTTAATAAATTTTGTGCATTTCTTATGTTTGTAGCATACTGTGTAGACTGAGCTGTTTATGCTCATAGGATGATGTTGTATATATGTGGATGATGATGAACTTAAAGCTACAACATACATTATGGTTATGATATAAAATGAGGAAAATTTGGATGTTAGCAAATGTGTGATTTGTGATTTTAATTACGATGCCATGTGATACAGTGAAAAAGAGATAGTTAACACGTCATTTTTGTCAAGCAAGTGCACGTGTGACTGAAAGGCGCATGTTCATGTGTCAGATGGGAGTGAGGTATTACAGTATGAGTCTTTTAGCTTAAATGTTATATTTTTGGGGTACCTTGATGTGTTTGTTAGTGTTTTAGGGTAAACAGCAAAGAGCAGAGAAGTTTCAAAGAGTTTCGGGCCAAAAACATAGGCCCACGATTGTGGCACAATAGGCTACGATCGTGACAGAAAGAGGCAAGCCAATAGAACCCAGGCCACGATCATGCACTTTGGGCCACCATCGTGACAGTCGGGTAGACAAGAAAATAGCTAAAAATGTTAAGTTTCGTTGGACTTTCATACCGTTTCGACCCCGAACTACATGACACCGTGGAATGCTACCTAATGAAGGAAGACACTCAGGAACAAGTGAACTACATGGGGGCACAATATGGGTGAGGAGGGGGTAACAATCCCTACTTCAACACTTACAACCCTGAGTGGAAGAACCACCTTAACTTTTCCTGGTTAAACAATAACGGAGGACAGTTCAGGCCTCAGGGACAATTGGGCTTTCAGAAAGATAAAGCAAGCTTGATAGAATTGAAGTTAGATAAGATTTTGGATAAGATCGGAGGCATGGAGGAGGCACATAGGAGGCTCGAGAACAAATTCGAGTAAGTAACGAAGAACCATACCTCCTCCATATATAATCTGGAAGTCTAAGTAGGCCAATTAGTAGAGACAATGTCTACTCAAAATGTTGGAACTCTTCCAAGCAACACTGAGTCTAATATGAAAGAACATATCATAGTTATCAGTCAGACCAAGGGTGAAAAACCAGAACAGGTGTAAGAAGAAGGAGAAAAAGAGAAGGCTTAAGAAGACCTTCCGAGCGAGCCAGTAATCAAGTCGATTAAGGCAACACGACGTGTTTTTCCACATCCTATTTTTGCTCAGCGAGAGTTATTTGCAAAGAGGGCAGCAAGGAAGTTAGAGGAGATTGATCAAAATAAGGTCGAAGAAGTAACAGAACAAGTACAGATGAAGCTCACATTAAAGGAATCCATCAAGAAGAAGATAAGGAGCAAACATCGGAAGAGGACCCTATCATTGCATAGAAGAAAGAGGACCCAGGGGACTTTTTCATCCCCTGCAGTATCAATAGAATCGTCATAGATAGGGCATTCGTGGATCTAGGAGCGAGTATAAACATGATGCCTAATACCTTTAGTCTGAAGTTGGGGTTAAGAGAGTTAGCGCCTACCAAGTTTTTGGTAAAGATGACCGACAAAACGATGCACAAACTGATGGGGATTATAAAGGATGTGCAAGTAAAGGTTGACAAATATACCTTCCCCATAAACTTTTACATATTGGACATTAGAGAAGATGTGGATATCCCAATAGTTCTTGGACGACCATTCTTGGCCACTGTATGTTCAATCATTAATATTGATGGGGGCGAATTAACTCTAAGGATAGGAAAAGAGCAGATAACTTTCTAAATGTAGTGGAAAGATTATGGATCTCCTTTACCTCTACAGAATAGCAAAGAACCTGAACTTTGAGGGAAATGAGAGGATATCGAGGATCCTGAGAACGCATTCAGGAAGAAACACTTGCGAAGAAGAAGGCGAGGAAAAGAGAATAGCAAGGAAGGTGGGGACTATAGCATGGTAGCTAAAGTTCAAACTTTGAGATTAATGACGACGCTGCCATCTCACCATTCATTCTGACCACCATGAGTTTAAAGAAGCGTCGAGCTACTGACTTTAAAAGAAGCGCTACATAGGAGGTAACTCATGGAAAAGTTATTCTTTGATTGTTTTAGTTAGAACATTTGAATTCTGTAGTTAGGATTATTTTTATTTTGAATAAAATAAATAACAAATAGGAGTTCAGAATATATGGATGACTTGAGCAAGTAAGTAAAGAGAGGTGAAGAGGGTTATAAAAGCATCAAGAAGTGAAATTGGAAAGATAGGAAAAATAACAAAGGAAGAAGAATCAGGAAGATCGCGGCCTGCGAAGGGGAAATAAAGAGGGAGCGTGAATTCTTTTAAAATTTTTACCATTTTACCCTTTTTACCACCTATATATTCAGTTCTAACTTCACTTTTACATTCACTTTCATTTTAACTTTATCTCTCTAGACTTCATAGCCAAAAAAGCTCTCACATCTTCTAAAATTTTTTTCAACCTCTAAATTCTACCCAATTATGCCACACATTAAATAATTAGCCTGACGAGAGCCATATGGACGATGGCAAGTTACAGGACGTGGGAGACGAAACCGAGCAGTAGACTTTAATGCTCCTTTCCCAATCTATATAAAGGATGAAGGTCCTCATTTCTGATCCCTTAATGCTAGAATAATTTTAGTTTCAAAATACTTCGATTTTGACACACTCGATAGGCTAAAGTTACGTGAGAGGGTAGAAAACCTAGCTGAGAGAATCCAGTGGGCTCAATTCATACGATTCCAATTTCTTGTTTATCAGGAGCTCACACTGGAATTTTTCACTTCACTGAGTTATGACCCTAAGAACCCCAAGGAACTGTAGTTTAGGTTGAGAGGAAGGGCTTACGAATTAAATGTAGAACTCATATGCGATATGTGTAGATTCCTTGAATCCTCCATCATCGATTAATATGAGGATTTTCATTCTTCTCAATACTGGAATGAGCTTACTGGAATTGAACAATTTCATGCCAAGAATGCTCATAACAATATTGTAAGGTCTCACGACCACTTGTTGCTGCACAAATTCATATGTCAGCTGGTTTTTGACAAAACCGAAACTAACAAGTGTTCCAAAAAGTAACTTTTTATGTTGTGGTGCATAGACCACAGTATTCCATTCTGCACATCCACACATATGTTGAATGCCATTATTGCGGCTTTGCATAAAAGGAGCAAACATCTAGGAATGGGTTACATAGTGTCTGCCATTGTGGAATATTTTGGTGTGGACCAAAGTGGATTAACTTCCCACTTACCTAAATTCCTAGACCATCACCAGTTATGGCGGGCTAAGATCCTTCATTCCCATAACATGGAACTTAGGGAAATCAGCAAAAAGATATATGTCATGATTAAGGCAAGTCAGGTAAGTTTAAGCTCAGCCCCACCACAGCAGGCAGAAGAGTCCAGCGAAGAGTCTAAGGAAGAGAAAAAAGAGCAAGGCTGGAAGGAAGTTCTAGATGTGATCTCTGAAACTAACAAGACGCTTGCGGAGAACACCAGAATGGTAAAAGAGATGGCATGGACACAACACCACTAGAGTTAGGATATCTGTCAGATCCACAGATATTTCGAGGCTCAAGGCGTTCAATTGCCACCTCCGACACCATCACCACCTCTATCTCCATAGGATTTGTGTCTAACCCATTTATTTTTCGTTTTTAAATTAGCCTTCAGTTTTAATTTTTATGTTTATTTTTTGTCTACTTAATTTCTATCTTTTCTTTTATATGTTGTTTGTTCCTGTCTCACATTGAGGACAATGTGTTGTTTAAGTGTGGGGAGGGATTATGTGTTTTACTTTTTATGTGATTTTTCATATTGTATGATAGTTATTAGGTTGCATTTTGTGAATTGTATGAATGTGTCAATAGCTTAGATGGAGTCAAATTTATTTAATTTTGAACATAGTCTATTAGGTTGTAAATAATCATTAGCTCGCAAAATTAGTGAATTAGGAGGCTTTGGATAAATATATAGCTTAATTAGGATTTAGTGTAAATTTAACACCCTATAGGTTGTCACATTCTTTCAAAATTTGAGGTCTTTCAACTTAAGTAGCTTAACTAGTATGTTTTCATGGAAATGAGTAGCTTAAACAACAAGGTAGTCAATTAAAAATGTATTTTTTGTTAAATAAATCACTATTTTGTTAGACTTCGGGTTATAAATAAAGCTAGTAGCCAGTTGAAAACATGATATAGTTGAGTAACGGATTGACACGCATAAAAAATGTATGCTTTCGTGTCAAAAAGCTATAATGACATTTCAACCAAGCTATTTAATAAAAACATGACTTAGTTGAATAACCGGATCAACATTCATTACCAATGTTTGCCTCCGCATAAAAAGACTAAGTCTTTGTTTAAAAATGAACTAAAAAATTAGTGTTTCCTTAATAAAACCTACCGAACTTGTAATAAACTTGACTTTTCATGACAATATACTTAGGAATAGTTACAGAATCTGAAGGATCAAAGAATTATTAATGTGTGTGTACAATTTAAAAGGATAAATAAATTAACACTTAGACCTCGATTAAATTGAATATTTAGTTCAAAGCCCCTAGACATAGATTTTGCATGTTAATGATTAGATATAACTTGTATGATTGTGTTTAAGATTAAAGTGATTTCATAAAGTTGAAGCCATTGCCTCATTATTGCATTGTGTGTTGTGTGTTTGTTGTTTTGTTTGCTTAAGGATAAGCAAACATTTATGTGTGGGGATGTTGATAGTTGTGATTTGCATTATGTTTTAAGGTTCAATTTGTTAGGTATTTAGTGTTAATTTGAGTGTTTGGTTTGTATTTATGTTTTAATTGTGTTAGTTTATATGTTTAAGTGTTTTTATGGGTTAATATGAGTCTTTAAGCTTAAATGTTATATTTTTTAGGTACCTTGTTATGTTTGCTAGTGTTTCAAGGTAAACGACGAAGAATGAAGAAGTTTCAAAGAGTTTTAGGCTAAAAACATAGGCCCATGATTATGGCACAATAGGCTACAATTATAATAGAAAGAGGCGAGCCAACAAGACCCAAGACACGATCATTGGGTCACAATCATGACAAAGAACTCTAAACCAGGCCATGATTGTGCACTTTGGGCCACAATTGTGAAAGAGAGAGTTAGGCGCTGCATCGGGCAGACACGAAAACAACTAAAAATGTTAAGTTTCGTGAGACTTTTCGGACTGTTTCAACCCTGAATCAACCCTAATGGTACGTTTGGTTGAGGGTAATAGAAATGCTATTACCCTCTTATTCCTAGCTGTTATATATTCCGTTGTTTGGTTTGATTTTTGATTCACGGAATAAGATTGTGCTAGAATATGTATTTCTTAAATTAAGGAATAGGGAAAGACAAGCCCCCCTATCTTTACGTATTCGATGCAGGCGGGAATAATTTTCCTTCCATTTTGGACAACCCATGCCCTTCTTTATTTTCACACAGACAACCCACCCCTATATGTTCATGCATATCTCAGCTCACTCACCTCATTGACGCTCACCTCACGCAGCTCACTCGCAGATCTTCACTCACGCAGCACGCAACTCACTCATGTAGGCCACTCACCTCACTCACGCAGCACGGTCTTCACAAGTAGGTGTTCGTTATTTTCTTTTGGATTTGCTGGATATGGATTCTTGGGTATGTTTGTGTGTGAGTGTGTGTACGTTGAGGAGTTTTTGTGCATTGACCATAAGAGTTCAACAGCAAATTAAACTTCTTGCGTTCTATTAATCAAATTAGTTCCAGAAAAGAGTTTGTATACATATATACTCTTATATGGATTTGTGATACATCTTCGATTTTGCGAGCAT
>JANIIA010017014.1:0-13281 GCA_027478495.1 Erythroxylum alaternifolium | reverse complement strand
CTTCTTTGTTCTTAGACCATTAACCTTCGAATTGGCTTATGAAATGCCTACTTTCGGAACCTCTTTCTATTAAGCAAAAACAGTTGTAACGAGGTCGAATGGGTCAACACCCACCACCCCTGGAAAAAAAGAGATTCCAACCTTCCCCAGCATCCTCTGTGGTAATTCATTCCCTCTTCTCTTCTTTAGGCTGAAAGGGAGAAAAGACCAAACAAGAAATTCATTCTTCTTCTTTCGAACCAATCTAAGTCAGTACCAGTGAAAGAGTTCTTTGTCAAAGGAAAATACGACTCTAGGTGCCCACCAACAACCTTGTATCCACCGCTGCTCACCTGTACAAAGTCAACTTTGAAAGAAGAAAGCTGCTAACTCATAGGGCAAGGAAGTCAAACACGAACGTATCTTACTTGTACCTTTTCTTTTGACTAAAACCGATGTTCTCCAATTGGGTGAACAAGTAGATATGTCGGAAGGGCTTTCCAGGTTGGACCCCTTTCTTAAGGGGAATCCTAGGAAGCCAGGGCAGGTACCGGTCGAAGAGAGCCTTTCCTTCTTTATTTCATGAAAGTAGGCTTATTTATTCCGCCTTAAAAGCTTTTGTTGTTCTTCCTATCGCCCTTTCTTAAATAGAAATGGGCATCTTCTTATTCTTCAGCCTGAAAGGCTCTTCCCTGCCTAGCTCCACTGAAAAAAGGAACTACCTTGCTTCGGCACACGATTCGGAAAACAGCCTCAAATTGAGCTTTTACCTCTATATTTAGATGATATGGATGGAGCTTTCACAGCAAGGTTCTCTTTTCTAGCCTATGTAGAAGGTTATCAAGACATATGGCATGTGTGCTAAGTGTAAAAGCTGACGCCATTGCGCAGGTGTGTGAAAGCATGTCAGCATTTTGAACAAATTTTTCCTTATGAGCGGAAGTGCTCTGCTCTGTTGATCTCACACTGGACTATGTAGGCACATAGTTGCCCAACATGGAAGAGAATTCCAATGGTGTGGGCCTGGAAGAAGTACCAGAAGAAGCAAAGAGCTTCCTTTGGGAAATAAGAGTACCGCTTGAAACTGATCATGGATAGGAAAGGATAATCCGGGTGAAAGACAAGCCCATGGACAAATTTCCCATGTCTAAGTAGGAGAATTTCGAGTGATATTCTCTATTCACACTGGGCGTCCTCAACCTCATTTATCTAGTAGTACAGCTGACTTCACACTAAGCCAATCTCGCTGGCAGGTAAGGAAAAACGACCTGCTTCTTCAATGTAAACTTCCTTTTCTATCTCCTCTTCTTCTTTTTCTGTTCACCTGAGCTAATTCTTGACTTGCTTTCGAGCTAACTTGGCTTAGTGCCGGGAATGGAATCACAGCAAGAGAACAGGGCTAATGGTTGGTTCTTACTTTATTTATTATGATTATGATTGAGATCCTCGGGGCGCTTCTTCTCTCCCTTTCTTGGAGACTGGTTCTAGTGTGGCTGGCAGTCATACGCTCCTTTCTCCAGTTAGTGGCGGCTGATTCCTAGTGTGACATGGATCTTCCTTCTTTCTCAGAGGTTGCGTATATAGAAGATGGAGCCTAAACCTGGTGCGCATGATGGAGTAATCTCTTCGTCTAATCACGAGACTACATGGACCTGGGATTGATTCCCGTTAGATGCATTGGTTGCTGCGCAGCTAACTACCGACCCCGAAATTTCATATAAAAAGAGAAAGAGATTCGTCTTGCTTGATCATTGAATTGAGTGCGCGGTAAGACTGAACTTCCCATTGCTCTATCGGAGATAGCATGCAGCCGATAATAGAAAGATATATATATAGAAAGTGTGCAGTGAGGTAGATTTGTAGGTAACCAGTCTTTACTTAACTCGACCCTGACTTAGCTCAAGCAGTGCCCAAAACTCCCATGCCTTTCTTGGTTGGACCAACCCAGCCGGCGATTTTCGACAAGTCTTTCTTCATTGGGGGGAGCGGAAAAATCAATAAAATGAAATCCATGGAACTCGAACTATATGGGAATCCAACCCTTAGTGAGTTGGACTTTATCATGGAAATGGAAACAGACTTGCTTTCTTTACCTTCTTCGGCTACTTCCACTAGTTCTTCAACAAAGTCCGACGCGCAAAGTGCTCCACCTGACTTGGACTCATTATTTAAAAAAGTTTGTGATGAATACAGCAGGTGTGTGCATGAAGCCGGTAAGGTATTACCCACTGAATGGACCATGCCTGACCTTGTTCGGACAATGTTTGGGGATGAAGCTATTCAGCACGACTTTATGACGGATGCCTACTATGATGTCATGTTATGTGGCACTCATAGTTGGGGATGCGAGGAGCTACTGAATTTGCTGGATCTAATCAACTATGTATTTTAACTTGCCCCTCAAAGGGAGTGCAGCCTGCCTGCTGAAGACCGTAACGTAAGTAACTCAGTGCTCCATACGGGGGAAATGAAATCATAGGGTTTGGTACTTTTCCTTGAATTTGATTATCGAAATGCAAGGGTGACTATGCCTATGCAAGAGTAAGAGTGAGATAGAAACCACGTCTTATTCTTAAGTTAAGAGATAGAATGACTCGAGAACCTCTCTCTTTTAGCCCTTCCTAATTCTAATTCCACATCTCTACCAGAAAGCGACTGGCCTTGAGGCGCAAGGTTCTCTCGTACGTATCCAATCCTCTCGGTCATGAGAGCAGCTATCGTAGTCCTAGCTCTGACCTGAAGGGCGGCTAGCAGCTATCGAAGCTATGAGTCCCGGGATCGTTAAGTTATCTATCGAGGTGAAAGGACCCGACTACTAATAACTAATAATAAGTAGCGAGGGCACAAAAGGACTCAACTACCAAGTTACCAAGTGGCGAGGTAGTCCGCCCTTGACCACCTTCCTTGTGACATACACAAGAGCGTTTTCAGCTTCAGATTCAGAGAGCAGCACCTGCCTCTCTTTTTCCCGACGAGATGGAGGGCATTCTCCTTTAGGGAGAAGAGACAATCAGCAACTAGGTCACAAACAAAAAGAACAATCTCAACATCGAGAACCTAGCTAGGCAACTAACTTAGGATTGAAGATAAGAGAGAGAGGAACTCGGCTTAAGCTCCATCTACTAAATCTAAATGAAAGAAGGACACTTTCTGAAAAGGCCTCTTTCGTTAGGCAAAAACGCTATAAGGCGCGAATCACATCTCAATCGTAGAACAGCGCTCAGCTGGGTGGAAGCATTCGATGAGCTATGTTTCGGGTCGTGTGGTAGATCCTCAATGGGTTTGGGAACTTGCTATACGCTCTAGGTTATCAGCAAACCTTTTGGATCAGATCCTGTCCGAAAGGAAGGATGCCAATGGGCCATCCCTGGTGCATCCGAACTCGCTTGTCGGCGAATCCACTGATTGCCATAGGGAGGCAAAAACTCAAAATGAGTCGATTTGTAGAAACCACAGATTTTTTTTGGGCCCTGATCGAAGACCCGGTTAGGCTTCGAAGGTCATAAATAGCCTAGCGCCTAATTCCTCACTGGCCTTAAGGATGGCTTAGATTATCAGCCTCTTTTGGGGGCTTACAAGGGGGATCAATAAAATCAAAAGTACATTTTACTCTTCCAGCGAAAGCAATTGTTGTGATGGATTCACCCTATCAGCTAAAAGAAAAGCCAAAGTGAAAGGGTCACCCATAACTAACGGGTAGGCTTACACTACACAAATTTATGGGAACAACTATGTTAAGATAATCTTTCTGGGGTAACCAATAGAGCTATATCTCATAGGCACTAGAGAAGAGTTTAAAGCCTTGAGTATAAGAGCTCGCCGAAAGTGCTGAAGCCTGCCTCACATCAAGGAATGAGTTTCTTCCCTCAGTGGATGCTGGTCTAACTGGCCCTGTCCCATGAGTTAGGAATTTCTATGTCCGTGAGTGATCCATTGGCTCTAAGCCTTCAAGTCTTCGCTCTATTGCTGTCTCATTTCACGTTCACGATAGAAAGGCTCCTCCCTTTCTTGTCTTCTATTCCGTCCATAAGTCAACTCCTGTCGAAGCTCCTTTTTAAGTCTCTCTTGAATGCTGATTTTTGGTCAGTCTTCCATCGGTCCTAAGAGTTCATTAAGTTTCCGTGGAAGTTCGGTTGAATGCTTTCGATTCGGTGCTAACAGGTAAAGGGCCTAACTAACTTAAGGGAGTAATATGCCAGGCCCCATATATTACACTATATTCTTCTATGATATCATAGGTCGATCGAGGGCCAGTCTTTGCTTACTCATATATATATAGTCAGAGGGCTAGTTGCCATCCATATACTTGAAGTCCATTCATCCTAATCTTGTCTTTCCCTCTTCTAGCCATGGAGAGTGCCCTGTAAGCCAGTAAGGTTCATACTTTTTCTAGGATCCGTTAGAGATTTGATTTCTAGTTAGATCAGTTATGGAAGTGAGCAAGCAAGCTAGACACGAAAACTCAGGATAGACGCGCTGGGATAGCAAGCAAGTTTGTTGAAAGAGGGGCAGGTTATGCAATAGAAAACCAGGTTATAGGGCTAACGCTTTCCATGGTATGAGCATTCCCTCTTGTAGCAGTCTCAGTCCCAGTTTTTTGGATATGGATAAAGATAAGTCGCCTATGAATAACCAGTATTTGCCTACCCGTCCTAGGAAAAGTGCTTCCCTTTCATAAGGCTCTAACTAGCTAAAGGAATAAACGAGCGTAAGGAGCATACCGCCGGGACTTAGAGGACTCTCTTTGATAGCTTTTCTTTTTCTCCTTGCGAACAGCATAGATTGTGATTCCATCTAAGGAGCTAACTCTTTCAAGGTTTATTGCTATCATTCCTACCTTTATCTATTTACTATACAGTGCTTAATATAGCATAGCTAGTAGGAGCTTCCTTCACAGAAGGTCTAGTTGCTGGTAACATTCTAAGCCCCATATAGTGGGAGTGCCTAATCCAAGGCAAGGGGTGAAATAACTCGTTGGATAGGTTAGGTTGAGATCTTATCTGTATTTCCAGTCTTTCTCGCTTCCATTCCTTGGGCTTTCTGTAAGCATGTTAGAGCTTTACTTGTGATAGCGTAAGCCAGTGCTTTAGTAGGATTCCCTATGTAGCATTCTCACCAGCCTTCGTATCCGCATAAGTGTAGTTGTATGAGTCCCTCGCCCAATATCAGTCTTTTTATAAGCCAAGCATTTTATTTATTTAAAAAGATTTTCTTTATTCAAGTTAACGATGTTCCAGGATGTAATCAAAATCTATCTGTTTCAGATTCTAATGATAAAGAAGGTAGCGTCCTCACTCTGATCGTACGCTTGTCCAAGTCAGCCGGTATTCACCTCCTCTTGGGCAGGGCATCGATAGTCTATAGGGATTTGAAAATGATGATTATTTCCCCATCTCCTATCGTCGTTGATCCAACCATTTCATGCATGTGGGGTTGTCCAGGCCGGAGAAGGGGGGTCTTGAAGAGCATCCGGAGAAGAGAGTTGTCCAGGTGGGGCTCAGACCAATCAGTCACAATCAGAGTGAGGTTCTCAGGGGAGGATTTTTAAATGCTGATTCCGATGTATTTTATTTCTATGACATTGAGTCTACCCTTTCTTTTTTATTTTTATTGTACATGACCTATTTAAAGTCTTTTTTCAGGCATTCAAACTAACTCATCTTGATTGAAATCCTTGCGATTATACCAAACCGTTCTTCCAGCGAAGTGGTGTAACTCGATTACATCGACCCTCTGTTCCAATCAAGTATCTCGAGAAGCGAGCGAGCGTGTTGAGGTAGGTGAATCCGGGTAGCGCGTTATAGTCTTGACCCGAATGCGTTCTGTAATTGTTGACCTTTCGCCCCTGGCTCTGTCTCGTACGGTATACATACTTTCGTATATCGAATCCCTGTTAAGGTTCTCTATGCCCTCAGACATTTTTTGCTATACGGAATGTAGGATCAACTCCTTTATTATTTATTATTATTAGTAAAGTAAGATAGGGCGAGAGAGGAACGAACTGAACCAAGACTCGAAGACAGAAAACGAGAGTGAAGGTCCTTTTTCTCGTTGACTGGCCCTTGGTGCACTTACTTCATCCTTCTGTTTATTTCACTCTTGCGGAAGTTTGTTTACCGCCCGCTTTTTCCCTATTAGTAAGTTGCCTCTCTTTCTTTCCCTTCTGTCCCCCGGGTTTCTGATTCCTACTTAAGGTATTAACCAACCGAACAACCATCCGCCCTTCCACCCTGATTTCCGACAAGATTGGATATTTCATTCCTCTGCTCGGGAGGCATCAAAGAAGTAGCTAGTAAGGGCTGGCTTCTATCCCTGAACTCGATTGGCTTCTTAAAGTAGTAGCATTCGATAGGATTCCTACCTCGAGACGTAGAGCTATTAGTTCAGGAAAGAAGATCTTGGCCAGCAAGCTTCTGCCCTTGGCCCCTTCCGGGTGGGATCCCAACTCCTTCGCTACTGGTCGACCGATTCTTATCCTTCTATCCACCTCCCGAGTTGACTGAATCTCGTCGGCAGCCGTCTCAATAGTAGCATTCCCCGTTTACCGTTTAAGAGGATTCCTCCCCTTGAAAACTTTTAGCTGATTCGATAAGCTTTGTGATTCCTACATAAAGGGATGGATTCAAGCAGCTCATATGCTGATTTAGTTGTAAAACGGCCATTAGAGGTTCTGACCCAAACAAGAGCATCCCTATGAGCCAATCGGTTGGGAGGCATCATAGAAGCTATCCTCAAATTGTTACACTCTGGCAGCAAGTGTGCAAACTCATGCCACCTCCACTGTCCCACATCATCAACAAATTCAGCCACAGTCTTGTTCAACATCGCCTCAGGTATCACACCCAATGCTTTGTGGACAAGCGGACTATTTCGCCATTGCCTACAACCCATTTAATTCCCTTGAGTACCTTCTGCCATACGCCACAAATCCCTTTCCACAGAGGGGGTTTAGGAAGACGCTTTTGCTTTTAAATCCGGAATTACAGCGTCCGACTTCACATACTTACTACGTAGAACAGCAACCCAAAGACTGTCAGGCTCTGACAAAATGCCCCACCCCAACTTAATGAGGAAGGCCTAATTGTTCACAGACATCTTCCGCAACCTCAGCCCACCATTCATTTTCGGTTGACATATTTGATCCCAGTTAATCAGATGGACCCTTCTCTGATCATTAGAATCGCCCCAAATAAAACCCTTACACAATCACATGTTCCAATTGGAATTTTGGCCGACTGCATGGTATAAGTTGGCAGGGCTGATAACACCGATTGAAAGAGAGCAATCCGACCTGCGAGTGAAAGCTGATTGACCTTCCATCCTGCTAAACGCTGCCTCACCTTCTCCACAATGTGATTCTAAGTTTGCCTTGTAACTCGATTATGAAGATACCCAAGATATTTACCCAAGTCATGAGTAAGTGAAAAACCACTCTCCAAGCTGATTGCATGGGACAGAGACCGGGGTACATTCTTTGAGAATCAATTCGGGTCTTAGCTACACTAACTCTTTGACCCGACGAGACACAAAAAGTATTGAGGCAATCCATAACCGTTTTAATTTGCTCAATAGAAACCTCTGCAAAGAGAATCAAATCATCTGCAAATAACAGATGAGATAGCGCCGGCCCATGACGACCTACACGGATAGGCTTCCATCTACCTTGATTCACCGCCCAACTGATCAAATGCGCTAATCTCTCTAAGCAAAGCATAAAAATGTAGGGAGAGGAGTGAGGGTGGTTGTAAATCACCTAGCTTCCTAACTTGCCGAAGAGAAGGTATTAATTAAAGCAGTAATCATCGAAGGCATACCGATACCGAAAGAGTCAAGGTCAAAAGTTTCCCCAAGAAAGCAAGCCGGGAAGGCATAGAGTCGACGCAGGAGATTCGTGAACAAGCCAACTCCGTTCCTAGCAGTAGCAGCCCTTATTGCGACAGAGAGAGCTTCCACCAAGGAAAGCTCAATCCCATCTCGTGCCCTGTAAGAAGGAACGTCATCAGTCCCAGAGCATATTAGATGTCCTCTTCCGATGCAATTCCTTCTACTATTGCTGCCCCTCTGATTCGGAGAAAAGGAACCGCCGCTAGATTCAATAGCACCGCATTCAATAGGAGCATTCGATGCCTATCTCCTTCCTCCTGTTCTAAGATTGACTCTTCCCGGCCTTCCCTTGCCTTGGTACAGCTATAGCTGCCCTAACCCTTAGCCGGCTGTTCGAAAGCCACACTAACAAGTTCCGATAACAGTTAGCTATAACCCCATGATCTGTAAAGGCATATGCCACTACATGGATCGCTACCACTTAATCTTACCCCAGGAACTGGAACTGTAAGGAAAAAAGAGGGCTAAAAACTGGATCCCCCAATAGCTCGAGGAAATACACTACAATTGGGAACAGCCTAGAATCGATGCTTTTACAGAGTGAACTCTCCTTCCTAAGCTAGTTTTATAACCTATTTAAAATACAGATAACTCTCTTTAATCTTACACTGTATGGAAGGAAGGCCTAAGTCTCTTTCTTTTGCTCTGGATTGCCTAAGAGAGTTTGCTTACTCCTCTATTACGAATTAAGCCTGGCTTACTGGCACGAGATGTAACAGAACTAGATAGGAGAAAGAGGCTCAAAGGTCAAAGCAACTAAAACTTCTCCAACTACATCGGCGTAACAAAGAAAAGAGTCTCTCTTTACTTGATAGGTGATAGGCGTACTGCGAGACTCTTCCTCAAAGGAAGGGTTTCAGTTTAAGAATGAATGGATGAAAGGCTAGAAGGGACGAGCGAAAGGCTGATTAGGCTTCCTGGTATTCAAGTTAGCTCGGGACGGGGGGTTCGGGACGAAAGCAGATGCTGAATTAGATCCAGTATCTCTCACAGACGAGAGAAAGGAAGCAGAGAATGAAGAGAGGATGTGACTACTACTAATGATCCAGAACAGTCGTAAGGTAACGCTAGTTCACTCGTTAGGCCTCAATTAGCAAGCATTAGCCCTCGTAAGGCTCCCATTAGTTCACGTAAGGCCGATAGTGCTTTCTTCTTTTATAAGGTGCGTAGCCTTTGCTGACAGCTTCTTAAGTAAGGAAAGTGATTGACCGTATTAATTCTGTAACATGAGTTCATACCCAGAAAAGTCCTTACTACTTCTACCGGGTTTTTGAACTCCTAAATAAAGAGAAGGTTTCAGAGTGAAAGGAGAAGGTTCGGATTCTCTATCTCTTACTAAGGAAGGAAAGATCCGCTTATAACAGAGACTTCCCCCGAGACCAATGAAAGGAAAGCTTTCCACAGTGCTATAAGGAACAAAGCATCGGTAAGAAGCTTCGTGAACCCCCACCAGGTTCTTTGATTTTTACCACTCCGAGGGTTAGGATCTAAGGTTGATCTAGTGCGCCCGCCTGAAAGCGACTGCGCACATTCTTCTTCTTCCCATTGCTTACCTCCAAAAACCCCTCTTCAAGTTCCTTCTGCTTTTGAATAACTGCAGCTATCTCTTGCTGCACAAGGTAAACTGCACGGTGCGAGTGCTGTTCATGAGTTGTAGAATGAACAGCTTTCTTCCCTTTTTTTTTAAAGGGTACTTCTTTACTCCACTTCTTGACTTCATTGACTGATTTTCTTCCTTAGCGGAAGCACTAAGTAACTTGATTAGTGTGAAAAAAAGAAACTGGAAAGAATCGCATTTCCTTTTTACTATAGACGGGGGCCACCGTTTTCAAATGCTATTGCATTGTTTGCCCTGCCTTTTTTTTGAATCTTATTTGTATTCTAAATAGATTCTTTCTTAAACTGGCTCTGTTGGTTGAATCAAATCCAATTCTAATGCTTTAACAAAATCACTTTATTATACACGATCTACTAAAGGGTTATAAAGGCTTTTTATAAAGGGAAAGCCGCTTGATATTGGAACAAATTCGTGCGATGGCAGTGATCTATAATAGGAAGAATGATTCTGCAGCTGATCCAGCGGTAAAAGATTATCTCCGAGGGTCCGAGGGGCATTAGTCAATCAATGAAAAGGAAGAAGTAGTTTTGCTTCCCTTCCCGAGTGTTGGTTTGGAGTTTACCCAGTAGCAGGAGTTGAACACAGATTGATCCGCTGAAAGATCTGTTGCCAGTTCCGGCTTGCTCCGCACAGGCTACATCTCGGCCTTTCATTGATATGATTTTCAATTCATTTTGGAATAAAAACCTTCGGTCCGGGGGTACCACGAAATCCGTTTAGATCCATTTCAGTTGCCAATTAAATGGAATATGGGGAACTCTCCGTCTAAGTGGTTAATCCGACGAGTCAATTCTCAATGCGATGCTGCTATCCGTTCGACGATCCTACTTCTGATGTCACCCTCCCAGTGGAATGGAATATCCCAACTATTCTCTATCCAATTCCGGAATGGATCATGAAAGATTTATTTTATTCTTGAGATGCCTTTAAGGAAAAGCCAATTATAGAAGCGGGTGGCAGGGAATGAGAGTACTCCTGTGATAGCAAAGTATAGAGATTATTTAGAGCTAGGGGTAGGCCATCGAATCTATTCCTGCTTGACTTGATTCTAAGATGCCTTAGATCTCTTTCTCGTTCGAGGTGGGAGTAGGCAGTTCTCTATGAACTGGATGTTGAATTATCAAAAAGATGATAGGAAGGCGATGACTGCTACTAGTCGAGCAAGGGCATCTGATCTCAAGACGAGGCTTTTCAAATTGAAAAGGGGATATGGCAGTGACTATAGCTGGGAACTTCTCCCTCCTCTTAGAGGTGGGTGGGCCAAAACTCATTTCAATGAGACTCCGATCTGCCCGAACTGAGTCCAGTCCTATTAGAGATGGAGGCGAATCAAGCAACTCAACTAGATGGATGAGATAAGAAGGAAGAACCACTGATAGCATTTGCAGCCGCTGATTTCCAATCGATATACAAAGGGTTGGACGGTACCGTTCTTCTTTCCGTTCCGGCTCATCAACCTGAACACCATTCCCAAGCTCCTTGATTGAGTATTCTAAAACCCGGGTTCACACCACGACAGGGAACAAGCTCTTTGCGCCCCACGTATGGCTTCCACTGTGATGTTCGGTGAATAGTATGCCGAGTTTGCTTCGATTTCACTCGTTGAGGGTTGAGGAATAAAAACCTTTGCAAAACTTGTATCTAGCTGGAACGGGTAACTAAACTATACAATCAAAAGTGAAAAATTCGCCTGAAGCGGATGGAGACCTCTCTTTATCCGCCTTCGGGCTTTGAAAAAAGGCTTCGTACCATGAGGAGACTGGCTAGGAAAGAAAGAAAGGGGCGCATCGGTAAAGACATAACAGTTAGCTGTTCAGGACAAGTGGCATCAGTTCTTTGCCTTAGGGAAATTAGCCTCTCTCGTCCTCTAAAAGGCCTTATGATCGGAAAAAGGGCCCTAGAAAGTACTCAAGGAAAGATGCTTCTATCGCTCTTTCGTCTTTGCTTGAAAAAACTTCATGAAACTCAAATCGTTGAAGGCCCTTTTGGAATGTTTGCTTACCCGATTCTATAAAGGACTACTATATACTCTATTTATATTTCCAATCTGATTTTTGGTAATCCTGCAAACCCTATAGTCGAGTCCTACATATGACCACTTTCCTTACCTTAAATGTCTTACTTCTCCATAGGCTTCCACTGCTTATGACTGGGCAACTACCCTATTTCACTCACTCGAAGGCTGCCAGAAGGAAGAGAGATTTCTACGGGAAGGTAGACGGAAAGCAACTTCAACTTCAAATCCTGAGGCTTTTAGCTTAGCACCACTTCTACGCCCCCTCAAAAGCAATTGGACTAGATGATGCCCTTATGACTCCAACCGACGGGAAGGCCAGACCAATAATCATAATAT
Organism: Erythroxylum alaternifolium; assembly: GCA_027478495.1. Lineage (NCBI taxonomy): Eukaryota > Viridiplantae > Streptophyta > Magnoliopsida > Malpighiales > Erythroxylaceae > Erythroxylum > Erythroxylum alaternifolium. Next base: position 1,447 of record JANIIA010017014.1, on the reverse strand, counting down.
AGAATGGAAGCAGAAATCATCCCTCTTCTAGTCAGTCAAACGAGTCATTTCATCCCACTAGGCCTCGCCTCTTAGCTCTTATGTTTTGTATTCCATGAATCCGGTAGAAAGGGGAGTCCTTATATGGATGGAATCTAGTCACTCGCACCCACATGGAACAAGAGAAATCCAGATTTCATTATTGCAGTGAAAGTGATTGAATAATCTGATAAAATAAAATAGGCATAATGCCCCCGCTCGAAAAGTGTATAATTTAGTAGTTCTGTTAACTAAAAGATTGGAAGAATGACGACTTTTGAAAAAGTGCTTTTTTTATTTGCTATTTGCAAAGGAATTGTGCTAATTAAAAATTTTTATTTGATAATGAAAAGAGAGATGGTCTTTGGCTTCCTGTAATGGTTGTTAAGGTCAAAACCTGATTTGTGATTTGGAAAGACCCTTCCCTGATTTTCTCTATTCCAATTTACGAAACGCTTAACAACATGGTAAATAAAAAAAATGTCCTAAACTTTTATCAATTCTTCACTAAAATATCATATGTCTGCTGCTGTGGGATTAGATTAATTGATCACCGCGGCTTAGCTAAAGAGTTTGATTTATATATCCTTTCTTTTTTGAAAAAGTTTAAGGTGAACTATAAACAAAGGACTCATCAAACTGTCCCCACTGACCCATCTCAAACAAGACTGTCAGGGTCGATGCTTGCTTTAAGAGAAAATGAACAGACTGAAACTATATACGCTAGCTTACCTTGTTTGGCTTCTATCCCTGCTTTCCATCGCATCGAGTGGTACCTGGGCATAGCATGTCTTGTCAATAAATGTTACGTTGAATGCCACAGGAAGAGCTTGGGGGGATAAGACAGAAGATCGGGCTTGGAGGCATACACTACATAAAAGAAAGGAAACAACAAATCAAGGAGGGGAAAACCAATGCTACAGGCTTTCCTAACTTGGCTACTTCCATTTTCACGAGGATAGGCGTACAAGCTCGTCGCCCTTGTGTCAATTCTCCATTTTTCATAGTTGAAACTTCAATTGAATCCAAACCTGACTGAAGCAAGAGAGCTACCTTCCTTTCCCGCTTAGAAATGGAGTTCCTAAATAGTAAAAAAAATGTGCCTTTCGTTTGAAAATGAATCTAAGATGTCATGTCAAGTCCTTTCTCGAGTCAGATTCTTTCACAGCAGATTAAAGAGCTGCCTCTGATTTCAAAAGAACCATGGCATGAGATGCTTCTTCTATTTTCGGATTCCTCTTTTTCACTCACTATCAACAGGAAAGGAATAAGTGCCAAGCTTCAGAGCGGATTCAATAGCTAAGGTTACTGATATGCGCGGAAACGGAAAGGCTTACAGCTGCTACGAGAAGATCTGTCTTACCTTATTCTATTTCTAGCTCTTAAAAAATTTCTAGTTAGCGTCACAAAGAGCCCCCCTCGGTGAAAG
>JANIIA010016967.1:0-13283 GCA_027478495.1 Erythroxylum alaternifolium | reverse complement strand
CAAATTATACCAACTCATTACCAAACCCATTTTAAAATTTTAATTACCAAATCCCATCCAACCAAACCAATACCAAATACAAATTTTATGATTTCAATTTTTCATTACCAATGCAAAACCATAATCTAATCCAACTTCCAACTAAACCAATAATCAACCACAAATTTCCCATTGTTTTTAACCATTAACCAACTTCCTCCGATACAACCAATTTATCAAAAATCGGTCTCAAGTCTCAACTCAATTCTCAAATACAAGCTTTATCACAACCTCGTCAACTTCAAACCATCTCAATTACAAACAACTTCAAATCTTTCACAATCTCATCAATTTCATTTCTCATTCACAATTGACAAGACGCAAGTCACAACACAAACCCACGATATTGACAATTAACCATCAGAAATATTATACCATGATATGGACAAACCCACAAAATTAATCATCACAAATATTATACCACAAAATCACAAATTCATAAAAACCCACCCAACACAATATAGGGTCTCGGTTAATCAAGATGTTGGTTGCAAATCTGGGCGTGGGTGGTGTTGGTGCCTTGGTGGTTGTCGGAGATGGGAGGCGTGACCAGCGACAGGTGGAGGAGCGACCGGCAACAGCGGAAGGCGGTGACCAGCGACAGCGGAAGGTGGAGGCGTCAAGCAGTGGAGAAGGCGTGGATCGGGCGAGGTGCGACGTCGCGCGGTGGAGGAGTTGTGGAGGACCACCGGAGAAAGCTACAAACCGTCAGGAGTCGGTGACAACAAGCGAGGACCACCGGAGGAGTGGAGGACCGACGAAGTTAGAGAGAGAGTGAGACACGAAGAGAGAAGAGAAGAACCAGATCGGGGAGGGGGGTTGGTTTTTATTTTTTTTCATTTTGATCCTCAAACTTTTGAGGATTTACAATACATGCCCGGTACCGTCCAGTATCGTGGGTATCGGCTGGTACCCACTGATAATGGCCGGTACTGACCGGTACCTAAGGGCCGGTACTGTGTAATAGGGTACCGTTCTAGATTCCGTCCGGTACAGAACGGTACCATCCGGCCGGTACAGAACGGTACCCAATATACTGGTCAAAATGCCTCTCATTCCAAGCTACCAATATTGCTATAAGTGTTGGCATGCCATAATCCCCCCTAAGAATACTATCCTTCCATTATGTTTGGTGGATATGACAATGAGTACCTAAATCCTAAAAATAATCCACAAACACAAAATCAAGAAAGAGAATACTAAGGATAAAATAAATAAAGAAAAATACAAAAGAAAAATAATGGCTAGATTAATAAAAAATAAGTTTTGCTAATATCCTAGTCCCTGACAATGATGCAAAAAACTTAATGATGTGAATTTATTTACTTTACCGTAAATGCACAGAGTAGTTATATCAGCACTAGCAGTTGTGGTTCAATTCCATGAAGACTATGAGTACTAGTAATAACTCTTCTTATTATATAATAAAAAATTAAGTTGATATTGATGAATCTTATTTAAAATAAAATAAACTAAGGGCAAGTTTAACTAATCAAATAAACTAGAACATAAATAGAATGATAATAAAAGAACAGTACCTAAAATTTAAATCCTGCTAGGACTTCTCACGAAATCATGATTTCACTAATCAATTTAATCTAAAGTTCATTAGATCATGAAAATGTCTCAATTATACTAATATCTTTTTCAAGATTATTAACACCTAATCTTAAGATGATTAATTAAAATCTCTTTCAAATTAAAACTCCTGAGATCACATTAATCAATTTATGAATTTCATTATAGAAGATTTATGTCAACCTATCTTTGGGTTTGTATCCAACTTCTTTCAATTATGCTAGATTTATTCATGCAAAAGTTTTCTAAATAATTGTATAAAATTATACATGAATCAACATGCTGACAATATTAATTCATCAATAAATAAGAACATACAATTGAATCTCAATGAAACTAAAAAATAAATAAAATTAAAATAAATTTATGACGAAGTCTATTATGATGTTCATTTAATCTAGATACCAAAAATAGTTTTGATCATAATCATAGAAAACAAAACATCAAAACTAAAGAAAAAGCTAAAAATCAAGGGTGACTAGATTAGAATCCCCAAAATCTTCACTCTAAATTGACGAAATCCACTTTAACTAGGTTTCTTTGGTTCTTTCTCATACTTGTGTCATTCTAGGGTTTCTCCTTGTGTTTCCTGAGCCTCCTTCCCACTTTTTCTCTTGATATTGCCTTTTAAATTTTGAAATTCGGATTATAGGTGATACGCGAGCATCAACACAGATATGTTGATGGTTATGTGTGTGTTACTATCTAACATGGGTGTGTTGATGACCATGTAACTCTCTAGAACTTTAAAGCCATTTATTTTAGATGAAACATATGAATATTGTCGTGTTGACATCAATATTGGCGTGTTGATGCCCCATACTTTTTCAACATTTTCATAGCTTGGTCAAGATAGCTCCAAATCGCCCTAAAACTTGTCCCAATTTATTCCTTTTTCTCAAAATAAATGAATTACAACCGAAAATCAAAATATGAATGAATTAAGTACCAAAAAATAAAATAAACTAAAATAAACAAGTAAAATGCACTAAATATAAACATGAAAATATGAGCAATCAAGCACTTATAAATTATGGATTCAAATTTTCAAAAATTGGACAAAATGCATTAGCATAATAGCTTCACACATTTGAAAATAAGGAAATTGAAAGTTAATTTTGCGTTCAAGTCCATAAATTGTTGGTTTAAAACAATTTTGATTACTAACTCAAATTCATAGATTATATACTCTACTATTAGAACATAAGAGATCATTAAAACAAATCACTTAGATGGACTAAAGGGAAGACACAATTAATCATATATTTTTGTTGGAAAAAAGGTGGGGAAATAATTTTCACCTTGAGTGTTTGTTATTTTAGGGTAGTGGAATAAGAATGCTAGAATATAAGACATCATTTATATTATGAACTTAAAAGAACTAACATATTCCTTCCACTAAAGACAATAAGAAATACTATAGGTAGGAATGAACATGGTTGGAAAAGACAACTCATCAAATAAATTGAAATAGAATAGGAAGAAAAAGACAACCTATGAAAAAATCGTACTACAATTACTTACAAAAAGTACGATGCCCCTATACACAAAATAGCTTCACTCATTTTAAATAACATCTACGTTGTTTGTAATTTTTCAATACCAGTAAAAAGTACAACTAGCACCATGACACTATTAAATCAATAACATTTATCCTTTTTATATTACAAAAAGCACTTATAATAAACAAATTAGTTCCAACTTTACTTTAATATGTCAATACCATTATTGAGTATAAACAATAATGTGTCTCTATTAAAATCATACAAATAATACCACAAATTAATACAAAAAGTACTATCACCCATCACAAATGTCATTGAGATAAACATAGGCATTAAAATCATGTACTACTTTATTTATGCTCTATAGAGCAACACCGTAAGGAGCATCTCCATGTTGAATATTGTTCACTACTCTTATTTTCTGCAAAGTCAAACACAATATTTAACAAAAGAATTTTTATAGTCAGGTTAATTTGGACCTAATAAATTAAAATTCAAAGTTTACAATTCCTTAAGCAACTATCAATTAAAACTAACAAACAAAAGTATTGAAGTTACAATTATTTACACAAAAACCAAAAATCATATACAATAATAGTTCAATTTATCAAAAACCAATCCTTACAATTAAGAAATTAGTTCCATAATATTAGCACGAGTTTAAGAAATGTAGCGTCTATTCTTAACCCATCATTGTCATTGATTTTCATTGAAAGATAGAAAATAAACCCATCATTATTTCTCATTACAAAAATCTAGCATGTGTTTACGCAATTTAAGCTTTAATTTTATTTATCTATACATTCATTTTTTGATTTAGTAATTAATACCATAGACAATCTAAAACATCCCCTATTACACTTAATACCTGAAGTAAATCACACGTTAATATAGAAATTACTTATAATAGACAAAATACACAAGAAGGGGAGTTGAATTGTGTATCCTCTTCGTGAATACAATTTTTTTTTATATTTTTGAAAAGAACTTCTCTAACTTGTTAAAAGAATATCACTAACGTTATACGAAAATTGTTACGTAGATAAATCGCAAATAACTTCTATATACTTGTTCTAAAAACAAAATAGAATAAGTTGAGAGATAGAAGATAGACACTGCGATTTTATACCGGTTCACCTTAAACCGTGGGCTACATCCAGTCCTTAGAATTCTTCTGAGTTTTCACTATACTTTAGCAAATTTACAAGTATTCTTTCTTCATTTCAGAGCCTCTTTAGGTCTCTTACACTAAGTATTCTTTTAGCTATCTTAGCCTCTCCAGGCTCTCAGCCTTTTCTTTCCCTCACTAGAAAGATATTGTGAGCTATTGTTACAGTAGGTTTAGCTCTCTTCGTATTGCACTACTGAATTTTTCTTTTCTAAGTATACACTTGAACGCTCAAAATATGTAAGATCAAAGGTTTTCCGAAAAGTTGAAAAGTTATTCAATCTTCGACTACAACTAGTATTTATAGTCTAAGTCTCCAACTGCCTCTTGGTTCTTAATAACTGCTTCTTAAGTCTTGATAACCGTTATTTAGTTGAGTTTTGTAACTAACTCCAACTAACTAACTGTTCGACGTACTAGCGTATCTTCTGCTTTGCATTGTCTATGTTTTGTTTCTACTGTGTTTTTTTTCTTCTGTATCTCCACTTCGTCTGTGTTTTGTTTCTTCTGTATCTCCACTTCGCCTGTATTTTGTTTCTTCTGTGTTTTGTTTCTTCTGTATCTCTACTTCGTATGTTTTTTCTTCTTCTGTGTTTTGTTTCTTCTGTATCTCCACTTCGTCTGTGTTTTATTCTTCTATGTTTTGTTTTTTCTGTATCTCCACTTCGTCTATGTTTTGTTTCTTCTGTATCTTCACTTCGTCGATTTTTTGTTTCTTCTGTGTTTTGTTTCTTCTGTATCTCCACTTCGTCTGTGTTTTCTTCTTCTATGTTTTGTTTCTTCTATATCTCCACTTCGTTTGTGTTTTGTTTCTTCTGTATCTCCATTTTGTCTATATTTTCTTCTTCTGTATCTCCACTTCATTTGTGTTTTGTTTCTTCTATTTTTTCCACTTCGTCTGTGTTTTTCTGCTTCTTTTGTGTTTTGCTTCTACTGCACACTTAACAAACTCATCAAACTAATTCATTTATTTCTAACATTATTATTATTTTATTGTCATCAAAATTAATCATCATAAAGTCCTCCTGACTTAACACTTATAATCACTGGTGAGTTTTTATGTTCTTTAATAGTCTAAGTATTTATGTTTGGGTTATGTTTGAATCTTTGATTAGTAGATGTATAATTACACAAGTATTTACTGTATGTGGAATGAGTTTGAGATCTTATGGGTGATTTGAGGTATAATAAACCCCTATGATGGTATATAAGCTGGAAGCCCATGATGCAGCTCCTGTGAGGTTTATGGTAAAAAATTCCAAGAGCCTAGAAGTCACAGCAAGAACTTGCTTTCTTGATTTATAGATGTAAACAATGTCACGTACTATAATATTGAAATCAATTATAGGTGATTAATTTAAACATAAATACTTCAACTTCAATATGATTAATCCAAACTTAGTATTAATAAAAGAAATTCATAGGTTTAATAGACATGACAGTTTTTTGCATAATAAACCCCTAGGACGGTATATAGGCTGGAAACTCATGATGCAGCTCCTATGAGACTTATCAGTGAAAAATTCCACAAACTTAGGAGTCACAAAAAGAATTTGCTTTCTTGATTCACAGGTGTAAACAGTGTCACGTACTATAGTATTGAAATCAATTGTAGTTGATTAATTTAACATAAATACTTCAACTTCAATTTCATTAATTCAAACTTAGTATTAACACAAGAAATTCATAGTTTTAATAGACATGACAATTCTTTGTATAATAACCCTAGGATGGTATATAGGCTTAATGAGGCTTATTGGTGAAAAATTCCATAAGTCTAGGAGTCACAGTGAGAAGTTACTTTCTTGATTCACAAGTGTAAACGAAGCCATGTAGCATAGTATTCTGATTGGGGTTTGGTTGTGTGTAAGTTTTAATTATTCGATAGTCCGCAAGCGCATGGTTTGTTAGCATAGTACCAAAGCTGATGATCCCATGAGGAGGAACTAATCTAATCCTAAAATTTATGGCCAGAAACAAATAACAGAAATTTAGGATGCAATAAAACTAATACAACTATTTAATTTAATCAATCAAATTAAGAATCAAACACAAAAAATACTAATTATTAAGCAATTTGCAACACACCCAAGAATCAACCAAAGGAACTTACCAATTGAGAGAAAGGGAATTTTACCTGTCCTTAATTCTAACTTGACTGATTATGAATCATTAGATTGTTAGTTCTAGACTATCCTAGGGTTGATTACTCTCTCTCGAGTTATAACCATTAACTCTAAATGATAAGCCCTAATCAGATTATGGAGGTTGCAATCTCTCAATTCACAACCAATCCAAAACCCTAATTAGTTCTGAATTTCTCTAATAAACTATCAAAAATCTATACAAGATCTCTCTCCGCACAAATTATCAATCTGATTTAATTTTGGTTTCCATTAAATCACCTAACTCTCACTAGTCCAATTTAATCATTTTTCATTCGATTCACCCTCTCAGTTTATTATCGAATTATGCAATACATAATCAAACCACAACAATATCCAAGAAACACATAAGCAATTAGATTCTCATTAATTCAAGAATAAAATTTTGAAGGTGATTTTAGAACATCCTTGACATTCTAGATCCGATCATCAACTGTTCAATCCATTTCTATACAATAATAGAACTGAAAATAACAGGAAATATAATCTAAAATGGATGACAGGAGGCAACGATGTCAGGAAACCTCCTGATCCAGTAAATACTTTGAGTTAGCTTCTTATCTTTTTCTCTCTTCTTTCCTTTCTTCCTCTATCTCTCAATGATCTCTCTCTAGGGTTTCTCAAGGTGATTGATGCAAAAAGCTCCTTTCTCTGCCTCTTTTAGTTCTTTTTACATCCTCTTATGCTTTAGGTAACCTTAGGGTTTTTTTGAGGTACAAAAGGTCCAAAACTCCCTTAAAACTTGACGTTCGTGAGTGTCTGCACGTCTACCTGACGCAGGCCACGACTGTGGCCCTGTAGGCCAAGATCGTGGCTCACACATCTAAGCCTTCTATCACGATCGTGGTATACAGGCTACGGTCGTGGGCCATTCCCTGAGCTTCTGTCATGATTGTGTCATGTAGGCCATGATCGTGGGTTAAATCTGGAGCTTCTATCATGCCACAATCGTGGGTCATTGTTTTGACCTGAATATCTCTAAAACTCCTTCGTTCTTCGATGTTGACCCTGAAATACTAGCAAAAACATTAAGGTGACTCAAAAAAATAAAATTTAAGCTCAAAGACTTGTACTAACCCATAAAACACTTAAAACATAAATAATTAACAAACTAACACAATTCTAACTTAAACACATACTAAATGATTGAATTAATGGCTAAACACATATCAAACTATGCCTTAAAATATGATGCAATTTACACATATCCTATTGAAATCAATTATAGGTGGTTAATTCAAACATAAATACTTCAACTTCCATGTGATTAATTCAAACTTAGTATTAACACAAGAAATTCATAAATTTAGATATTCTATAAACTTGAATTTTGTTTAGTAGATTATAATTAGTAATTTTGGAATTAATTATTACAACTGGAAAATTGATGAATTAAAATGTACATTTAGCTTAGGAAAAATTTCAAGTGGTAAGATAAGTTGACACATAAAAAATTAGGATAACTAAGCCTATAAAAATGAGTGACAATTGGCATGGGTAATTAATTGACATATGGCAGCAATGATTGAGTGACAAATGGCCTAGCATATTAGTGACATTTTGCAGTTTATATATGGGACAAACGGAATGCATGCCTAGTGACATATGTCATTGAAACATGGTGATACCTTACACCTAGGTGAATTAAGCTAATGCAGAAAGTGTTTTTGCTGGAACATTTACCATCTTCTTCCTCTCCACCGAAACTTGCTTCTATCTCACATCTCTGTATTTTGGTTTAAGTCTTGCTAAATTGCCACACCAAATCCATACTTTTACCCTTCATAAATTTAGGTAAAGAACCAGAACATTGTTGTTCTTGTTGCGGTCTTTTATCCTTGCCGAAAACTAATCTATTTCCACCTTGAATTTGTGATGATCTTGCATGCATGGAGGGCTAGGCTAACTTGATGAATTGAGGTGGCACTTGACCTAAACAAGTAAGTAAAGTATTGATCTTTGTGGCATGTTTTAATAGAAAGATTATGATGATTGGATTGGGATGGATTGTATATGATGTTGATGATGAAGTGTGCTGGAATATGATGGATGAACTTGGATACTTTTATGCTTTGTTCTTGATGTATAAAAATTATAGGTTACAGGTTGTTATATGGATGAATTAGATTAGGATTTGAACTATAATGAAGGTGAAATTATGCTTAAGAAAGGTGCTAGTGTAGTGTTCTTGAAATGGGAAAGAACTATGACTACATGTATAATAGTGAATGATAATTTCTATTTTGTTTTGATGCATGAAAGACAATAGTTTATAAGCTCCCAATTGAATAATTTTGAGTTAGAACTGGAGATGAAATTGATGAGGAATTGGAGTATAATTAAGGTATAATTGAGGCATAATTAATGGACTATTATGAAGATGTTTTGAATTTGATATAAGGGTGTTAGAATCTGGAAAAAAATTGAAGGAAATGGATGGTGAACCTTCGGTTCACTCATCCCATGATCGTGGAAGCTACATTAGCTCCATCATATGATCGTGGGCAATGCTTTGAAGTGAAAAAGTTTTGTTTTCTGTGATTGTTGAATTAACTAAGGATAGGTCACTTTACTTTAGTGCATTTGTACTTGATTGAGGCTTGAAATGAACTTAGATAGTTGCTTGATTAATTGGTTAAGGGTTTGATAAGTTTAGGTTGTTAATTGATTTTATAACTTAAAGAATGGATTGTTTTGATATCAATGTATCTAAATCTGTAAATTATGAGTTGTTAAAGGAATAAAGGTGGTCTTATGAATACAAATGTGATCCAAAGGATATGAGTAATGTATTAGGAATGAATGAATGAGAATTTGGAAATTGTGTGAATATATATAATGCTAGAAAAGGGTTGGTGCATGTATAATTAATGAATTTAGAATAATCAAGTTTACTTAAGGTATAAATCTAATTGCAAACTAGTTATATCCAAGCTATGATGTACGAATGGTTAAGATTTGTGAATAAGGATACATACCCAAAAAGTCAATTGAGCATGCATTAAACATGACACATATATATGTGCATGATTGAATATTTATATGATTGATCAACTTCGTAATATAAAATATGTGTGTATTGTATGACTAAAGAAGCAAAAATTGACGTCAGCATCTAAACATTACTGAGTTATCAAGACAATAGCTTAACTACAGCATACTGTGAGTTTACCTAGATGTCTTCTCACTATGATTGATTTGTTTCTATTTAAATTTTAGTTATTGAATTGTTACTTATGTGATTGTGATATTTCCAAACATTATTGGTCCGAGGAGTTTGATATTCGAGAATGTATTGGAAGTGCTTTCAAATTGTATGTGTAATATTGAACATGTACTCAACTGAATATTGAATGTCAAACTCAGATCTGAAGAATGTGACAAATGATATGAGCATATTGAATGGAAAATATTGATATTATATTATATGAATTGATGCATTCCATTACATAATATGTATGACCAAATACAGGAGTTGTGACTAGAGTGACCAACGTGAAAAAGAGCTTCAAGCTCAGGAGGTGCAAAAAATCCACAGGCTCAGTTATTAGTGAGCCCGATATCTACAAAGGATACAGGACAATAAATGAAATGAGCCTAGTATCCATAACGGATACGAGACAGTAAATAGACGCTCAGTCATAACAAAGTAAAATGAAAGTGGAATCATATGTGCATTTGCATATATAACTTTACATGTATTATTTGAATGATTGTAATGAATTACTGAATTATTTTGATATGGTGATATGCGATGTTGTGTGCCTGTTATACTTGTTAAAATGTGATGAAAGGTGTTGTGGTAACAAAATTGGATATTGTGATATACTTGTGAATTTGGTTTCATACCAGTGATGTTTGTGTTCTGACTTAGGTGAGCACATCGATGATGGTTCACTTATTGAGTTCACAAACTCATCAAAATTGAAATGATGATTTTAAGGTACAAGGGGAACCTAGCTTCTAAGGCGATCTAGTAAAGTTTAGTGCTGTCAATTTTGGGGGACAAGAATGGCTAAAAGGTCTGGTCAGCTAATATCTGAGGAGTCAAGTAGATTGTGTTTATTTAGTTTCTCATTTCATATAGGACATTTTGTAAAAGAGAAGCAAACTCTCAGATGTTTTTGGTAATGTAAATATATGGATTATGAAGTGTAATGCTAAAATGTAAGTTATGCTTGCGAATGAAATGGGAAAAGTTGATCTTTTGAATACTTGTGTTATATATGATGCCATAATAGGTTATGTGACTATTCTAACACTTCATTATTATAGGATATGTTCTTGACTATCCTCTGGATGTTTGGCATATGCTCTATGGAAGTGGTATGTTACATTACAGTCAGTTGACCAAGAATAATGGCCAAATTGTGAGACAATGAATCAATTGTCTTTAAATACTCAAATATTGAGTATAAAGTTTGACGGGCATATTTCTGATCGTAGTTTTGATAAAATTGATAGTTTTATAATTTGAAGAAACTTACTAGGGGTCTTGACTTGCTAGTTGGAAAATTTGATTATTGCAAATGGGATGTATGTTGTATTAGGGAGATGATGTGGAATTACAAGAGTGCAAATTTTGTTGTCAATCTACGTTCAAGCCTAGAAAGCGTTCTATGAAATAAAAATTAGTACCCTAGGAGTAGATGTAAACTCCAAGATTTTAAAGACTATATGCTTCTAATGTTATTACATCTCACATGAGATGGAATAATGAACAAGAACAAGGAGATGGAATAATGAGTCATCCATTGGATAAACTGGCACGGAAACATTTCAACAACACCCATTATGAGTTTGAAGCTGAAAGTCGAAATGTTATGTTGAGATTGTCAACGCATGGATTCCAACCTTTTGATCAATCTAACCAACAATATTCATCATGACTAATCATAATTACTCTTTATAATTTGCCTCCATGGATGTGTATGAATGAGGCATATATGTTCTTGACAGTGATTGTGTCATGGCCTACAAATCCAAAGCATAAAATTGATGTATTTTTACAACCATTGATATCTAAATTGCATCATTTTTTGGGAATATGATGTGGAAACATATGATGTGTCTCTAAAACAAAATTTTGTGTTGAGAGTAGTTTTAATGTGGACTATTAGTGATTTTCTAGCTTATGCTATGTTATCTAGATGGAGCACAGCAGGAAAATTAGCTTATCCTTATTGTGGCAATGATTCTGATGCATTGTATCTTCCAAACTGGGGTAAAACATGTTGGTTTGACAATCATAGGAAATTTTTTCCTCTAGGTCATCCATTTAGATGTAATAAACAAATGTTCATTAAGAATAGGATGGTACAAATACCTCCTCCCCCTCACAAAGTTGGTGAAGAGATATTGCAGGAGATTGATGAATTAGGGTTATTGAAAGTTATAAAAATTTGAAGCTGATTAAGTTAACATAAGCATTAGTAAAAACTTTGGTTAGAGAAAATGAAGCATCTTTTGGTATTTGTCATATTGTAAAACTAATTTGACACATCATAATCTAGATGTGATGTATATTGAAAAAATATTTTTGACAATTTATTCAATATCATAATGAACATTAAAGGGCAGACAAAAGACAATGCAAAATCACGAGTTGAATTGAAACTTTTTTATAGAAGGAATAAGTTAGATAAAGATCTTTGCACTGGTAAATATCCGAAAGCAAATTACCCTTTGGACAAAAAATAAAAGGAAATTTTGTGTGAATAGTTGAAAAGTCTAAAGTTTCTTGATGGTTATGTTTCAAACTTGGCAAGGTGTGTAGACATGAGGAAGTACAAATTATTTGGGATGAAAAGTCATGATTGTCATGTGTTTATATAAAGGCTAATTCTAATTTGCAATTCAAAGTTCCTACTGAATAAGGTTTGGGAAGTAATAACATAATTAAGTTTGTTTTTCAAAAACTGAACATCATCTGAAATTAAGTGGCTGAGATGGAAAAACTAGAAAGGGAAATTCCAGTAATTTTGTGTAAGTTAGAAGGGATATTTCCTCCAAGCTTTTTTGACTGTATGGAGCATCGATTTGTCCGTTTAGCACACGAGGCTAAACTAGCCAGTCCAGTTCAATATCGTTAAATGTATCCATTTGAGAGGTAATTTAACAAAAATGATTGTAATTGAAGTCATATCATATTTTAATAACTAAATTGGTATAACCCTATTCGCTCATATAGGTATTTGCATCACTTGAAGAAAAATGTAGAAAAAAGGCTAAAGTTGAAGGTTCGATATGTAATGCTTATTTAGTGGAAGAAGCTAGTACATTTTGTTCACATTATTTTGAACTGCATGCTCACATAAGATAAAGAAAAGTTCCTCGTAATAATGATAGGGGAGGAACTAGTGATGCTGATGATAACTTATCCATTTTCACATTTCCTGGATGAACATGTGAATAGACGTTCAACAAGAAGAATGTTAACAGAGAAAGAAATTCAAGCTGCCTATGGTTATATTTTATTGAACTATCAAGAAGTTCAACTTTTCATACAGTAAGTTGAAATTGATTATTTAGTTTTTGAAATTTAGTGTTATTCATAACTAAAATACATAATAATGTTTTTAGATTATATGAGGAATTGTTACACGAACTCATGCTCGATAAAACACAGGATGATATCAATAGAGAAGTTGGAAAATACTTTCCTCCATGGTTCAAACAATATGTAAGTTTTCACTTACAAATATTGAAATGATTGAATTATAAGATTTAAGTGTTCAAATGACAATATACTATTTAATATGATATTTTCGTTTTTGTAGGCATTAGAAAATCTAATAGAGAACAAGTTTATATATGATCTTGTGAAGG
>JANIIA010016919.1:0-13285 GCA_027478495.1 Erythroxylum alaternifolium | reverse complement strand
GATAATTAGGTTTGACTCTTTTGGTGATAACTTCATCACTTGATCTCCAAATTAAGTGATTATTAAACTAATAGATTCCTAGCATATTTCTCTACCTCTCCATAAATTTTCTTATCCATTGGGGTTGATTCGAAAAATATTGATGGAGAGAAAGTGAGGGAAATGAATGAAAGAGTATGAATTGGTTGTTTTAATAAACATACTTTGGTATTTCAATCATATCTTGATCTGTAGAGCTCCGAATGAGGCAATTATTATTTCAAAATAAAATAGAGACATGGATCTAAAATTGCTCTGAAGAATTCAATTTGTGATTCCACTATCTAAACCAGTTTTGGCTAGAGAGATCCCATAGAAATAACCTTATAGGATAATACATTAACATCTTTTGATATTCCGTATAGTTGGGCTCTGGAAATGGGGTCCAAAAAAATGAGCCTGGTATCCACAACAGATACGATACAGTAAATTGGCACTTGATCACAACAAAAGAAAAATAGAATGGAGTCACATACGCATTTGCATATACATCCTTATATGTATCATATGACTGCATTGGAATGAATTATTGAATTGTTTGAAATATAGTTAAAAAGCAAATGAGAGTGTGTTGTGATATGAAATGTTAGCTTACTTGATATACTTATGAGAGTATGATAATCTTGATGTACTTGATAAGATGTGATGAAATGCGACATGATATTAAATAATAGATGATATATAATACTTGTTAAATTATGATATAACTTATCTTTATGCATCTGACTTGAGTGCATACATCGATGATGATTCAATCACTGAGTTCACAAACTCATCAAAATTGCAATGTTGATTTTCAGGTTTAGAGGAGATCTAGTTAGACCAATTAGAGTATAACTACTACAATTGGATATGATTTAGTGGTCGGGATCAGTTGTACCTGCAAATGTCTCTAGTCATTATGCATCAAGAATAACATTGCTTACCTATTGTCAAATGTATATGTGAATTTTGAAGTGTAATGACATTTTTGATTTAATGTGATTGTGAATGAAATGATTCAAAATGAATGTTTGAAACACTTTTGATATGTGATGCCTTAAAATGTGGTAATGCAATCTTCTTAACATGCCATCCTTATAGGGTATGTTCTCGCATAATCATCAATATGTTCAGGCATATGCTCTATTAGAGTGTTACGTTACATTTTGGCATCAGAGCCCAGGCTTAGCATCTTACATGTGCATTTATCATAACATGTGTCAAGTTATATGCATCATAAACAAGTCATACACTGTCAATATCGATTAATGTTCAATTAGGTACGTAGAGGCAACGGATCCCCAGCCTTAGTTACATTTAAATAAATCACACGCATGAACATACATTAAAAGTATGAACTATTAGAAACAATGAGAGTAATAATGATCTGTCAAAGTATGAGGAAACGAAAATTGATACTACATGGTTCGATATGTTAGACATAGATTCAGTGTATTTGTATTCGTGGTTATATCATCGAATATGATATCAGTATTATGTTGTAGTTATGTACCTTTGAATTGATGTGAACGTGAATAAATTTTCGTGGATTGGCTGAGAAAAAAATACAGGTATAAATGACAAGATTTAAAGTGTATAAGCAAAGTTGTAAGAAAACCAAAATTAACTATTACCTTAAGAGGTTAAACTTGGAACTGGAATGGTTGTTTAATTATCGTGTTAAGAGTTTATGATTTAGTATAAGATTATATTATTAGACCCAATATTAGAATTTCAAGATGTTACGTATCTTATATTGTTAAATTAATTAAGAATATACTTATGTAAGAGATAATAAATGACAATGATATATGTAGAAGCCCTCAAGGTTAAGTTGATCAGTTATTGTGAGTGCACATCTCATGATGTGGTTACCTTGGAAAATGATGTTACTAAGCATATATGTATTACATGCTTGGATATGGTACAGGAAATGATCTATGACTTATCAAATGCTCTTAAGTCTTAGTTTCCATAAGTAAAATTATGAGATGAATCAGAGTAGCACAATGGAAGCATGGATTTATGTGGATACATTGAAATGATAACTACTAAGGATAAGTAACTTTTGTATAGTAATAGAATAGTCAAATGTTATTCATAATCAATTGAGATCGAGGTATCGTCAGCTTAAGATATTAATTGGTGACTTTTTGAAAATAATTCTCTAGATAAAATGTAAGGGTTTTGATGGTACACACTAAAGCATAAAAGTAAATATGCAGGCCTATTGCTTCATTGAGCTTTACTATATCAAACATGCTGATCGTGTAAGATATTATAGTAATTGATCTTATTAAGGTATTATGAATGGTTGAAACACAACGATGAACATAGTTGATTGAGAAAGATTTCAGGAACAATACAGGTAAATTAAGAGAGAAATCTTCATTTATAAGGACTTTCACTGAATATGTACATCTAATGCTCCATTTTTAGGAATGGATGAATATTGAATGAACCAGAGGTGAATATTGGAGTTAAATAATTACGATACTCAAGAATAAGAAGCTGAACATACTATAGAGAATATATGTACTTTGTCGATTATAAAGTATCTAAACTACGTTATTGGGTCCTTAAATTTGAGATGACATCATTGCTATTGCTAAAAGGACTTAGATCCATAATGTATTTTTATGTCAGTATGTTCAAGAGGTACAAGTCCGATGCGATGTATATGTTTCTAGCTCAAGAAGTTGAGATTGTAAATAATGTGAATTATGAGGAGAAACCAGTAAAAATGGTCAGATATCAGGCTAAACCATTAAGGAATCTCAGGAATCGAGTAATTGGAGAAATCATTCGAGAGAAGAAGGTAAATGGGAGACAGCGAAAAACATGAGATAATATTACCCCCATTTGTTGAATCAATTAGTTAAGAATTTCGACGGCAAAATGTCTTAAGGGAGGAGAGTTGTAATATCCCTTCTGTTAAATTGTTGAGGGATTAAAGTGTTAGATTAATGAGTCTCATGAGTTTCATCATATAGAATGAATTTGGTACATTTACAACATGATTTTATGATTTCAGTCATATGCATGATAATAGCATAAACACATGAATTGTGATTTAGAAAAATTGCACTCAATTGACATATTTTAGGGTATGAAACTAAAATAAATGTGATATGAATGTACATTTCAAATGTTTTGTACTTTGGTTTACCAATAAGAATAATTGATGGATTATAATTAGCAATATGGGATTAATTGTTACAACTAAGAGATTGATGAATTAAAATTTACATTTAGTCTAGGAAAAATGCCAAGTGGCAAGACAAGTTGTTACATGAAAAATTAGGATGACTAAGCCTATAAAATTAATGACCTTTGGTATGGAAAATTAAGTGACAAATGGCTTAGAGGTTGAGTGACAAATGACAGTATTTACAATTAGTAGCCAAACAAAAGGACATGTGTACCATTTAAGGAGAAGACATATAGCTTGCTTCCTTATAGGACAAGTGTCCTTAAAGAAGGAGACACTTATCTTAACTCATTTATTGACATAAGTATATGGCAGAGTCTTTCCTTAAATATTTCTGTCGAAATTCATTCTTCTTCTTCCCTAACATTACCGAAATACACACAAAACCTCACAACTTTGAAATTCTGATTTACTTCTGCTTATAGTCACTTTAATATCCATATAAAATTCTACTCAAAGATAGCTATAATTTGTTATCTTGTCTTTACCTTTGCTGAAATCATTCTACTCCCATCTTATACTTGGATGATCTTTCATGCATGGAAGGTTAGATTAGCTTAGTAATTGGCGTGGAATTTGAGCTAAACAAGTAAGTATTATTCTTTGTGGCATGTTATGGTAGAACTTGATGATGACTGAATTGGAGATGGATTGATGGAGATATTAGAGTGAAACAAGCGTTAGAAAATATTGCATGAATGATAGTTTCTTTTTTGTTTTGCACGCATGAAAGACAATAGTTTATGAGCTGTCAAATGAATGATTTTGAGTTAGAACTGGAGCTAAAATTGATAAGGAATTGACATATAATTAAGGTATAATTAATGGACTATTATGAAGGTGTTTTGAATTTCGTATGAAGGTGTTAGAATTTGACAAAAAAATTAAAGGAAAATGGATAGTGCACGTTCGATTCACTCATCCCACAATCTTGGATAGTTGCATTAGCTCCTTCCCACGATTGTGGGCAATGCTTTAAAATGAAAAACTTCTGTTTTGTGTAATTTTTGAACCATATAAGGATAAGTCACTTTACATTAGTGTATTTGGACTTAATTGAGTCTTCTAATAAACCTAAATTGTTGCCTGATTCATTTGTTAAGGATTTGGTAAGTTTAGATTGTTAATTGATGTCATAACTTAAGGAATTGACTGCCTTGATATCAATGTATTGAAATATGAAAATTATGAGTTGTTAAAGGAATTAAAATGTTATTATGCATGCAAATATGATTCAAAGGATATAAGTAATGTGTATTAGATATAAATGAATGACCATTAGAGAACATGTAGTAGTTGTGAGTGAGAATTGGATAATTATATGAATGTATATAATTGATGAATAAATCAAGCTTACGTAAGGTATAAACCTAACTGTAAAATGGTAGTATATAAGCTATAAAGTTTGAATGATCTGAAAGCCTATAAGTATAATCAAGATCTTTGTATATTAATACATACTGGGAACATCAATTGAAAATGCATTTAAACATGATATATATACATATGAATGTTTGAATAATCATATGATTGATAAATTAATGATATATGAAATATGTGTGTATTGCATGAAGATAAATATACAAGTTGATCATTAACATCGAGACATTGTCGGATCATCAAGGCAATAGCTTATCTAGAGCATACTGTGAGTTAACCTAGATGTTTCTCACTATAATTGAATTGTTTTTAGTTAACTTTCAGTTATTGAACAATTACTTATATGATTGTTATGATTCTCAACATTGTTAGTCCGAGGATCTGATAATTGGAACTGTATATGGAAGTTTTTTCAAATTGTATGTGTAATATGGAATGTGTAATTAATTAAACGTTGAATGTCGAACTCAGGTCTAAAAAATGTGATAAATGATATGAGAAAATTGAATAAAAAGTATTGATCACATATTATGTGAATTGATGCATTCCATAATATTGATATGCATAATCAGATAAAGGAGTTGTGAGCGGAGTGAAAAATATGAAAAAATGCTTTAAGCTCAGAAGTGTGCACAAAAAGCCACAAGCTCAGTTAATAATGAGCCTGGTATCCACAATAGATACGGGACAATAAATGAAAAGAGCCTGGAATCCATAATAGATCTAGGACAGTAAATAGACGCTCGGTCACAACAAAGAAAAAATAAAAATGGAGTCACATGTGCATTTGCATATACATCCTTATATGTATCATATGATTGAATTGAAATGAATTATTGAATTGTTTGAAATAGAATTGCAAAGTAAATGACGATGTGCTGTGAATATGAAATGTTAGCTTACCTGATATACTTATGAGAGTATGATAATCTTTATGTACTTGATAAGGTATGACGAAATGTGATGTGATATTCAAAACTAGAAGATATGTAATACTTATTGAATTAAGATATGACTTGTCTCTGTGTATCTGACTTGAGTGAATACATCGATGATGGTTCACTCACTGATCAGTTTGCAATCTCATTAAAATTACAATAGTGACTTCTAGGTTCATAAGAGATATAGTTAGACTAATTAGAGTATAGTTACTGCAATTGGACATGAGTTAGTTGTTAGGATCAGTTGTACCTACAAATATCTCTAGCCATTATGCATTAAGAATAGCATTTCTCACCTATTGTCAAATGTATATGTGAACTCTGAAGTGTAGTGACATTTTTGATTTAATATCGTTATGAATGAAATGATTCAAAATGAATGTTTGAAATGCTTTTGACATATGATGCCTAAAAATGTGATAATGTGATCATCTTAACGTGCCATATGATCATCTTAACGTGCCATTCTCGTAGAGTATGTTCTCAAATAATCGTTGATACGTTCGGGCATATGCTTTATGAGAGTGGTATGTTACATTTTGGCTAATAGGTTTTATGTTACGTCAATTCGAACTTGCTCGATCCATGTAATTATAAACTATTATCAATTTTTGTTGCACATAATTTTGATTCATTTTCTTAGTTTTTGATCTTATAGTCCACTGCAATAATTTTTTTATTATGCAAATCAATAAGAATGATAATTTCTGGTTATACTAATCTAATTTCGTATTTCACAAGTACCAGTTTGTTTAGGACTCCATTTGCTAGCCTCACTGATAATTTTATTACCCTTACGGGCAAGATCACATCCTTTTCTTGAATATCATTTGAAAAAGTTCTGGATTTTCCAGTATTCCACCAATTAATAACCTAGGATTCCAGACTTTTATTAAATGAAAAAGAAATCAACCAGGGTGTCTTCTCTATCTTCTTTTTATTTTTTTGGAACATTTTTAAACAAAAAATGTAGATTTTTTAATTTTTTAATTAATTAAACTAAAATTCATCCATAAAGAGTCTTTAACTCTCCATCATACATTCCTATATGGTAGTCCAGCTTCTTCTTTATCTTTTCTTGAAATTTTCTACCTCCATTTATTAATCAAACATCCCTTAGAATATGCATTAAAATTAAATTATTGACTTAATCAATAATAATAATAATAAATTAGCCAAAGCACTAATAAAGACATCAATCTAGGTCATAAATACATGATTAACACATAGTAAACACTTAAAAAGACTCTACAAACTAGAAAACACACTATAATTCACACCAATCAACTTCTCTGCACTTAAACTTTGCTTGCCCTAAGAAAAAATAACACCATAAAATAACAAAATATAAAACAAAATACACAATCATGCAACAATGGTATAAATTTCATGAAATTAAATTAGCCATAAACATCAACCACTTAAAATTTTCTAAGATGTGAACTTGTTGAATTCATATTCAAGTGTTTTGATTTAAATATACATATTGACCAAAATATGGACACCTTATTCATACATCTATAGCACTTGTAAGTATGCACTCATATTTAGTTACCAAATTAAAAAGGCAAGCCACCACTAAATACCTATTTACAGAAATTTCTTGACACTTCAAAATAAGATCAACAGCTTCACTTAGAAAACATATTTTTATATTTTTTAACAATCACCTGCTCTTTTGATTTAAAGGCAAACACCTTGTTATGAATGGCCCCTAGTTACAAAACTAGGTTATACTTTATCAAGCTTGGTTGGAGTGGCATTTTAGCTTTTTGACGCAAAGGAAAACAATTTATGTGAATGTCCCCTAATTACTCAGCTATATCACAATTCACAACTAACTACCAGCTTGATTCTTAATCTAAAATTTTCAATAACGGCCAGCAGAATAGAAAATTTATTTAACACTTTTATTCAACTTATGTGTGTGTGTGTGTGTGTGTGTGTGTGTGTATAACTAACCTACAACATTTCTTCCTAGTCAATTTATTTCTATAAAAAACTGCTAACTATACCTATTAAATTCATTTACTAATAAATGCATCTAAAAATGTCAAAAATGAAAAAATAGGTACAATATTCTAATCAACATGCGTATTTACCTAAAATACACTTAAAACATAAACTTGACAAGTTAATGTTTCTTTACAGTTTAAATGATCATCTTTATAGATAAGTTATTTCCTTTAATTTCATGCCATTGACACATTCACAAAATTACATCATGCAAAATTATGCAACAATTACATAAAATGCAAATGTAAACACGATACAAATTCACACACAATTGATTATGCAAATGCATTTAAATCCTTACACTTAAACAACACTTTGTCCTCAATATGGAAAATGACACAAAATTAAAAAGAAACTCATAATTAATGTAACAATAAATGAAATGAAAGATAAAGGTAAGAATACTTAAGGGGATGGTGGTGGTGGTGATGTCGAAGAACGAACTTGGACACCTTCATGCCATGAACATCTATCATTCAAACTCATTGGAAAATCATTAAAAAAAAGGCAAAAGTGCACAAAAAATAATAAAAAACCTACCTAAAATATAACGTGCTAAATTTAAGGTCACTTACCCGAACATTTCAACTTAAATTTTCATCCATCTCCTCTATTAAAAGTTAAGGTCATATGCACCATCACATTGGGATTTAGGCTTCTTATGTCTAAAATTTTCCATCCCATGGATCTCATTCTCTTTCTAATTTTCTCCACCACTCTTTTTCCTTGTTCCTTTTTAGTTTTTAACTCTAAAATGAGGGATTTTTCAATGGAGAGTAGCATGGGTTCTTACATCCTTACTAATGATTCTTATTTTGATTTTTCACCTAACCCTTCCTTCTTCAGCTCTGGAACATCTTTGACATCTTCAACATCACCATATTCTTTATAAATCTCCTCTTGATCTTTTATGCACTCATTAACTACATCAATCTTCATGCAAGAGTTTCCCTCCTTCAAATTCTTCAATGCCTGCTTATATTGAACTCAACCTGTTCATCGCCAATATGAAGAATCAATTTTCCTTCATAAACATCCACCATGGCTCCTCCTGTATTCATAAATGCTCTACCAAGAATTATTACACAATTTTGATCATCTTTAAAGCTCAGCACTATAAAATCCATATGAATAATAAACTTGTCCATTTTAATTAGCGTATCATCTACCATGCCAAGCGGTTTTTTATTGATTAATCCACCAACTAAATGAGAATGGAATTTGGCTTCACATCTCCTAGACCCAATTTTCTAAAAATAGGAAATGGCATAAGATTAATACTTGCACCTGAGTCATATAAACACTTAGAGAATTCTAAATTACCAACTATATAAGGTATAGTAAAACTCCCTTGATTTTTCAATTTTGAGGGCATATGGCTGGTAATTATAGAGTTATAACTCTCTATTAAGGAAACCATTTGGTTTTCCTCCTAAGTATACTTAATTGATAAGATGTCTTTAAGAAACTTTGCATACATAGGCATATTCTCCAAAGCCTCCACAAAGGACAAGTTAATTTGTATTTTCTTTAACATATCTAAAAACTTTTTAAATTGTGTATCCCCTTAATTCTTCTTTAGCCTTTATGGAAATGTGCCATTGGAAAATATGGAGAGGCAGGGACATATGGAGCTTCCTCCTTCTTCTCTTCCTTCTCTTCCTCCTTCCCTTAACATCCATTAGTATAGGGTTCAACCTTCTTCTCGGTGGGTGCTACTAAATTTTTTCCATTTCTAACTGTAGTGTCCATTAGTTGTTCCACTATATGATAGTTGTAGATTGCATAATGTTTTTGTGGCTAGTTTAGCATATGTTTAGTTGTCAAATTGAATGATTAGTGCATGTTTAAGTTAAGATTGTGTTATTTAGTTAAATTTTTATGTTTTGAGTGTTATATAGGCTAGAGCATTGTTTTGTGTTTTAATATTATGTACTTGAGGTGCCTTGATGTATTTGTTAATGTTTGAGAACAAATATAGATGAACGGAGGAGAATTGAGGGAAGTCTATACCCAGACCTAGGCTTACGATCGTGACAAAACCAGTTGGGGGAACCACGATCATGACGGAGAGTTAAATGAAGTGCCATGATCGTGGCCTGCATGATGGACAGCACGAACAACCTCACGAATGTAACTTATCGAGGGAGATTTAGCACTTTTTAGACCCGAGAAAACCCTAAATTTACCTAAAATAGAAAAGATTATATAAAGAACCCTAAAATTAATTCCAATTTCTACCACTTTGGGAAAACTCCAAGAAGAAAGAAGAAGAAGAGAGACAAGAGGAAGGAGAGTGGAGAGGAGAGAGGAGCGAGTTTCTGCTCTTGCTACTTTTTTCCTGAGCCATCCCGATCCTGTAAAAGTTACATGTTTGTTATTTGTTCTTTGAATGTGTAAAATGGATGTGATGATGTTGATGGATTCAGGATTGATGATGATGTTTTAACTTTTCCTTAGAAATTTATACTTGATTAAATATTAATATAGTTGTTTTGTGTTAATTCATTTAGGTGTTGTGATTATTTGTTGTAAATTCATGCTTTGGTAATAAATCGAGTGAGTAGACAAATTGCAAAAATGATTGGGTTGGTTAATGAGAGTTAAATTACACAATAGTCCACACAAATAATAAAATTGGTAATTATATAGAGAGAGATCTTGTGTAAGACTTGATTTTTTATTAGAAGGCTTAAAAACATATTAGGTTATGGGTTGATTGTTCATCAAGAGATGACATTTTCAATAACTTGACTTAATTAGGGCTTAGTGATTATAACTCGAAAGAGAGTAATCCACCCTTCGCAATAGTCTAGAACCAACATCACATTAACATAAAAGGGAATAAGTTAGAATTAATGATAGGATAGGTCCCTTTCTTATAATTTGGTAATTTTCCTTATGTGTTTTTCCACTGTGAATTTGGTGGTGCTCACTATTCAAATTTTTTTGTGTTAATCTTACAAATTAACTTTCCATCAATAATTTTCATATGTTTACTTTTCTGTTCAGTTTTTATTCTCACTTTAATAATTCTTTAGGCCTTATCTAACATAGAATTAGATTAGTTCGAAAACTCCTTGAGGGATTGACACCTTTAATACTACAAGTTTATAAACTATATACTTGCGAATATTAGTTGTTTTATTGGGAGTAAAACTTGCCTCGAGAAGTTTTTCGTACTGTTGTCGGGGAGTAGTAGGATTAGTTTAGTTCTTTTAGTCTAAAGGGTTTTCATCACTCATGTCTGTGCATTTGCATGAAAATAAGAGTCACTCAAAGTTCAAGTCGGATCGCTGAAACCCTATCACTCGACATCACTTACTTGGAACGAGCCATTCGAAGAGCCAAACGCCCAAAAGAAGAAATTGAAGAACCAATAGCGGAAGAGTTTCATCAAGAATTTGATCAGGGAGGAACCCAAAGACACTAGCCACGAATCCTTATGGGCCTAATGAGACCAGGGTTCAATGCTGCCAATCAAGGAGTAACCCAACCACCAGTTCAAGCACCTTCATTCGAAATAAAACTAGCTTTGCTGAATATATTGCCAAAAATTGTGAAATTCTATAAACTAATCAATGATGATCGAAATAAACATATAGTGAACTTCCTTAAAATATATGATACCTTCCGAAATCATGGGATGTCGGTAGATGCTGTTAAGATGAAGCTTTTCCCCTTTATGCTAAAGGATAAAGCCAAAGTTTGGTATCACTCTCTCAGTCCCTTAAATGTCACAACGTGGGATCAATTGGTATGTGCATACTTAGACAAGTATTTTACCCTCACTAAAACTATAAAGATGATAAAAGAAATCACGAACTTCCAATAAAGTAACGGGGAATCATTTTATGAGGCGTGCGAGTAATATGAGGATTTGCAAAGGAGGTGTCCACACCATAACTTACTCAAATAATTTCTTTTATAAACATTCTATAATGGAGTCAATCCACCCACGAGAGGTATCATAGATGCAAAATCTGGTGGATCATGTTGGAGTTATGTAAATATAGTGCCCTAAAAAGCAAGTGTATTTACTTATAATTTAATTTTCTTCAAGTTACTGTTTGTAATGAAAATATTTATTATTAATAAAACAAAAGAATTTGGTTTTATATGTATGAGCATAATAAAACTAGTCATAAGGTACCGAGATTCTTTTGTAAGTAATATACATATACATAGAGATGTATGGGAATCATAAATATTATTAGAATTTAAAATAATTGATTTATAGTTGAATAATCAAGTTGGTCGAGTGATTATGGTTTAGACCGTAGTGTTGCGATTTATCACCATATAAGTAAAAGAGTTTACTTCAAGGGAATGATAAGTTTCATATTATGATAGTAGTTGACTATTGATAATGGAACTATTAAATGAATCTGGAGTCACTTATGTTTTAAAGAATAAAGGAGGCTGTTACTTTAATCTTAAAACATACACTTAAGGATCCATTTATTATGGACCACAATCTTGATGAGTGGTGAACTCATATGTATTTCATTATAATTCTTGATATGATCAGAATGGACTTTTACACAGTATCAATCCAGAGTCCGCATGTTGGAATTATTAATTGAAACATGTATAAGGGAACATTCACTCAAATAAAGAGTTTATAGTGAGATCATCACTTCTGAACGTTTTATGGAGATTGGTTATTAAATTGGCGCCAGTAGTTTGATGGCCTAGCTACCCATCAAGTCTTAACACCAAGATGAGATTTTGTGTGTTAATCACCATATAAAGTAAAACAGGAGATCTAGAAGGAAAAATCAACATAAAGGTAAAATAGTAATTTTACCCTTTATTACGCGGATGTCTATAATACAGTTCATATTAGAGTTTGCAATGTTGGAACAGAAAATGAAACATGCAAGATTTAGCTAAAATGATAGATTTCAAAAACTTTTTTAGAAATCAAAACACAATGGTAGCAAGATAACCAAATCTAACATGCCAAGCCATACATGATACGGTATATGGAAAATAATTATCATAAGAAAAAAATTGAGATTATATTACCGACTCCTTTTGCTACAACTTTTACTCCTCGCTTTGCTATCTTCTCCTTCTTTAGCCTTGCTTTTGAATCCTTTATATTACCGACTCTTTATTATATCCTCAACCAATCCGATCTACCACTTTTTCTTCTTGGACAAGTTGGTTAACAAGATCTTTTGGTGGGAAAGGAGAAGAAATATTTGGAGGAGATTTTCTTAGAAGAAAGAAGCCAAAGAGGAAACACCTCTCATGCAAATTTCAGCTAACATATGCAAGAAAGGAGAGAGTCCAAAAAATGCAAAAACCCCTCTCTTACACCTTGTCAATTATGGTTATGCAGGAAAAGAAAGAAGAAGTGGAAAGCATCTAATGCATCACTTCATTCTTTAATCAAACATAATGAAGCCATTAAATAAGACCCTTCTCATTTGTTTTAAGATGGCTATATGAAAAGACCAATAACCTAAAATGACGTGTTAATTTCATTTTTAGTAATGAAAGAAGGAAGATGATCCATCAAATGCACCTCTTTCATCTTTAATCAAATGAATACTAAAAGGTTACATTACATGCCATCATTAAAAGACAACCGTTAAACCATTTAATGGTAAGATCATTACTCCATTTAATGATAGTAAAGCATGATAAATACCATCTTTATTTAGCAATTCAGTGCTAAATATGAGTAGCACATTTAGCCCTAATA
>JANIIA010016850.1:0-13289 GCA_027478495.1 Erythroxylum alaternifolium | reverse complement strand
TATATATATTAACTGAATTTCATTTTTCATGAAGACATTATTATATTTCAAATTATCTCATTATATCTATTTTAATAGGTATAATGTTTATTTGCATGAAGTAGAAATAAAAATGTTAATTTTTGTACCATAAAACTTAGTTAGACATCGTAGTGTAATTGATTTTAAAAATTAAAAATAATTTTAATCAAAGTCAAGAAAGATAAAAGGTCTTAATAATTCATAATATAATATAGTGAAATGTTGTTTGGATGAAGGGTTTACAATATAATATAGTGTAAAGTTGTTTATTATTTTACAATCTATCCTAAACTCCTAAATTGGAGGTTTTTAATTTTTACTAAAATGAGATGTAATATGAAACCTCCTCTTCTATCCTATTCTATTATCTCCTTTCAAATGAAAAAATAATATTCCATTATATTCTATTATATTATTAAACCTTCAACTAAAGGCACTCTTAAGAGAGCCTCCAAAACCAAATTAGTGGCCGAATCTCTTTCAGTCCTCAAATTATAAATTCTCAAGCCCAAGTGTCACGTTAGCCTTTTTCTTTAGTCAAAATCCCAAACAAATCTTTCTTACACCTATACCTTTAAACTAACAGTGGTATTTGAGCTACGTCTGATCATACATTGGGCATGCATCATACCTTACTTTTTACTTAGATTTACCAAACAAAATTCAGTCCCTATTTTCTGTTGTGGGAAGTAGTAGAAAACGAGGTTACCATGCTGGAGGTATATCCGCTTTAACTGCTACTGAAAAAGATAAATGCGAGGACATAAAGGCCGAGGGTTCGGAGGCTCTGCACTGTCTTCAAACGGCACTGACGGATCATATATTTCTAACAATTTGTATTTTGCAGATGGAATTCCAAGGCAGTGATAAGGTGTGTACCGTTAAACTTCAATCTGAAAATAACAAAATGAAGGATTTTGAGACTATTGATGAATATTATACAAGATTACGTGACCTAGTAATTTGATTAAATGCCTATGAGGAAAATATTACGGAGAAAAGGATCAAAGAAAAAAATACGGTCCACTACTATAGAAATATCTCATTACTCTTTAACAGTTACAAAGTTGGATGGATCGCTTAAAGCTTATGAAAAAAAGGACAAAGTAGGCCAGAAAAATATTCTCTTGAAAATGCATTTTAGTCTAAACTTAATATAAGGTCTCAGGAATCTAACTATGGAAAAAGGAAGAAAATTCCAGAAGTACAACGAGAGATACATATAATCAGAAGAAAGAAAAATATCCGCGTGGCAAGCCTCAATGTCGAAACTGTGTGAAGTTTGGGCACGTAGAAAAAGATGCACATTGACGAAGAAGCACCAGGCCAACTGCATTGAGCTCTATACAAAAATGATCCCGCATCCCTTATTGGGGGTATATAAGGGGCATATTTCTGCCAAGTATGAATGACGTTGTATAGGTTAAATAACTCATATGATATCTATCGAATCCTCTGCTTTACTTACTCTGTTCTAATTTTATTTTATTAAATTTTATTCGTATATTTATGTGAGGAACATAATAAAAACACCATAACTAATACAAAAGATTTGATACTCATACGATGCTTTGCTTCATACGACATCTTTCTACAACCCCCGTGACGACGCATGAAGCTTCAAAAATGTATGATTCTATCATCCCCTAAAATAGAACCTGAAATTTCTGGAAGGGAAGTAGGGTTATCTCATTACGTGGAAAGTTTTTAAAGCAGTTCATATCGACTTCTAAGTGATCTTGACTTTGATTTTTCTAATGAGTTGAATTATATCAACTTCTATGATCAGTTATTGGCGATGTCATAGTATTGTTTTGCCTAAGTTTTCTTTTTCTTAATTATTTCGTACAATATTATTGGAATCTTCATCATTGTTGGGTATTCACGAAATGCTTGTAATCGTCAACCTAGTGGCTGTAGATTATTGACGCAAACCATAAATAGTAACACATTCTACAATTCATTGCTAAGCATTCAAATATAATTCATAAAAGTTCCCTATTCTGTATTCTTGAACATAATAGTAACATATTCAAAGGTTCTTGAGTATATGTTGTATTGTAATCTTGAACATTGTCTGCAGCAGAATCCCCATAGGCATAGGCATAAGCATACTTATAAATCGGGCAACCATAATCTCTACGAATAATAATTTTTTTAAAAAACAAATGCAACTTTTCTTAATAAAACACCTAATTCAACAAGTCCTATGCTTCAATATAAGTTCATTGAAATGTCCCCTTCTGTATAAGATGTAACATGAAAATTTTCATTTTCTCATAACTTCTGTCAAACATCTATATTGTTCATTTATTATTAGTTTCTTTCCATTTTGTGAGGCCGCTAGAGTTACTCAAATAGTAAAAAATTAGTATGTTTCTAGTTGAAATCACCAAGACAATATAGGTATAGTAAATGAAGATATATGTACTTACTTGGAAAATGGTCCACATAATGAACAAAATCACTTACCTATCTATACTTATTTTTGGGTTTTAAAAAAGGAATATGGCCACAGCTACCTATAATCCTTGGCTATGTATTATCTTGAAACTAATCCCGCTTATTTAATTTTATGGTTGTTTACTTTTAACTCTCACTTCCCTGTCAATTATATGTTGTTACAAGAAACCAAAGTCATACCAGAATTGATTAAAATTGTTGGCTCTTATATTTTTCCTAATAGGTAGTGATTAAAGAAAAACATAGCTTGAACTTGAATAAGAAGAATTAGGCTTCTTTTATTTTAGGATACAGTTCCAAAAAATATTAGAGATTATAGGGTTAGTCCTTGTCACTCCCAACATTTTTTCTATATGTAAAGATGGGCTAATATAAAGGAGAAGCAAGTATAAGAAAGAATGTTGATGTTAGTTGCTACAGTTTACTAGAAATTAGCAAATATTGACAAAGGAATTACATATAAGAGGTCAAATGTCAAAGTTTTAGGAAGAGTAAAAATATGTAAATAATTAATTAGTTTAATATATTGAGAGTGCCTGATATGATTCTATACAATCAAAGTGAACTATTCAATAATATATTGAATTTGCATATATTTGATACTACAATTGCATAATATGACATTTGTTATTGTTGTATATTTTTTTTAGGAATGGTAAGTAGTTTAGATCCCAAAATTAGGTTTGAGTGCTTCTATAGAGGATGCTTTAAATTTAAACCAGAAATGATATATAAAGGTGGAGATAAAGATTGCTTTGGTTGTGAGGCAGATAGGATTACATTGATTGATTTTGTGCTTGTCAGGGTATGAAAAGGTGTGGGATTTTACCCATAAATTCCCATTTGAGTCCTTTAAAGATGGTTTAAGGCCATTGCAGAATGACAATGATGTAAGGAGCTTTATTGGTATAGCTGTAGTGAGAAAAATGAAGATAGTAAAGGTACTTATAAATAGGGAGAAGTACCCTAAGTTAACCTAAGTTACTAACCCTATGTTTGATGTTTCAATTGAGGTAATTGGGGACGATGATGAGGAGGAAGGTTTGCCAACACCCATAGATGCACCCTCTTTTCCACCTATTCCAGTAGCATCTAAAGTTGCACATAAACATGAAGCGTTAAATGATTCAAATGACCTAGCATACCATGAAAGCCGATCAATAGATGTCAGTAACTTAAAATATTCAAGTGAAGATATTCTTAATAATATCTATGGATGTGGTATAGTAGAAGAGTTACCTGTCATGAGTGAGTGGTGTATCAGTGTTAAGTATATTGACCTAGGTGATGATGAGGTTCATGTTGATGATGACGATATTAGTAACCTAAAAGGAAGTTTTAACAATAAAAGGAAGAAGAAGCCTAAATATTCACACTTTTTCTCTTCTAGATGAGATGATGAGAGACTTGCTTTAAAGTAAGGAATGATATTTGATTCTGTTGACACAATTAGGAAGGCTTTGAAGAACATGGGTATTCAGATGGATTTGACTATGATTTTACAAAGAATGAAAGGCCAAGAGTTGCTATAGTATTCAAGAAGCAATGTGGACAGAGAATATATGGAAGCCTTAGACAAGATAAAATTGTATTTTAGATTAAGACATTTTATGATTCCCATTCTTGGGAAGACCATTTGATAGAAAAAAGTTGATTACAAGTGGATTGTTTATAGGTATTTAACACCCTTGAAAGACTGTCCTAGTTAGCATATAAATGGGTTAAAGGAGGTTATTTTAAGATATTACCTACAAGAGATTACAAATATCAAAACATATAGAGCTAAGAGTTATGCTTTGTATTTTTTAGTTGGAGACAAAGGGAAACAATATGAAAATTTGAGAGGATACTTCTTGGTGATGATGGAAAGCAATAGGAGCAGTTTGCTATACATAATATCTTTTAAAGTTTTGCTTAAATCATCCTATATATTCTTTGAACAAGTAAAATATGGGTTTTTTTTAATGCTTGTAGACTAATAATATGCATTAATGGATATCATTTGAAGATAAGCTATGGTAGGTAACTATTGATAGCCATTGGAAGGGACCCTAATGATAGTACATTTCCATTGGCTTAGACTATTGTATAAGTTGATAATAAAAAGGGTTAGAAATGGTTTTTGGGGTGTTTACTTAATGATGTTAGCAATGATCGATTATGAGTGTTCATAAGTGATAAATAAAAGGTAACACAATTAAATATTCTTGATATAAATTTCATATTTTCCTTTTTTTCTTACTGATAATATCCTTATTAAGTGATGTAGGGTTTATAAGAACTATTTGAATATAAATACACATATTTTGATCATCATTGTTACTTTTGGGCATTATAGGCCAACATACAAAGCAAGTATAAACTACCAACCGTCTATAAGGACCAGATGTGGACTATTGCTTCGTATTTTAAGTAATAAGGCTATAAGCAATAAATTAGCAAGATGGAGACATTGATAAACATGCTTATAATTGGTTAACAAATATTCCTGAGAGGAGATGGTGTAGACTTGCATTTGAAAGATAATATAAGACTGATTTATTATCAAATAATACAATAGATTGTTTTAATGCATATTTGAGGAATGCGTGAGACAAACCAATCTTAAGTTGCTTGAAGGTGATGAGAGGAGCTACCATGAAGAGATTTCATTAAAAGAAATAAGAAATGACTGCTTATAAGAGGAAGATATGTCCTAACAATGTATCAAAGCTAGAAAAAAAAGGAGGCTGCAAATTATTTGGCTTCTTTTGCAAGTAATAACATCATTTACATTTAATACCTATTTAAAGAAATGTTACTAATAACTTGACACATTTATGGAAGCTGATGGATTGGAAATTGAGCACTATATACATGACTATCATGTTGTGAAACTTCGAACAAATGAATGCATGTGTGGGAGATGGGAGTTAACTAGAATCCTTTATAACATACTATTTTCGCAATTTTTTTAGAGAGAGGAGATCCTGAGGATTATATGCACTAGTATTATAACAAAGAGGCATATATAAGGTGTTATTGGAAGAGAATTAATCCAGTACTAGGTGAAAAGTTTTGGCTTATACCCAGAGAAAAACATGGAAAGAAGATCAATCCTCCTCTGTATAAGAAAAGTGCTAGAAGGCCAAAGAAGAAGAGAACAAGGGAAGTTGGTGAAGGCAAAAAGGTGAGATTATTTTAACAAGGACAAGAGCCTATGTAACTTGAAGGAATTTTAAACAAGTTAGACATAATTAAAAAACTTGTACGATGCCAATACTAGGTCAGTTGTTATAAAGGAAATGATAGTAAGCTAACTTTTATGATATTGAAGTAAGAATGTAAGTGATAATAACAAATGGTATTATTTGTTAAACATAGGGTCAACCATAAATGTCTTATCAAGAAAGTATTGTAGTAGATGGATCATAAAGAAAGGAAAAGGAACCTATTAAAGATCCTAGATCAAAGAGGAAGACAACAACATTTTGAAGGTCTGACATTTCCATAAGGATAAAGGAAAGAGAAAAGGCTAGACTAAGAAAAAGAACTAGGAGTAAAGGATATGTATAGCTAGCAGATTTTTCTTTATTTTTCTAGAACTTATGAACTCTTTTTTATCATATGTAATTAGTCATGGATAGCTCAT
This sequence comes from Erythroxylum alaternifolium, assembly GCA_027478495.1. NCBI lineage: Eukaryota > Viridiplantae > Streptophyta > Magnoliopsida > Malpighiales > Erythroxylaceae > Erythroxylum > Erythroxylum alaternifolium. Next base: position 7,174 of record JANIIA010016850.1, on the reverse strand, counting down.
ATGGTCTATTATATAGACTTATTTTGGTTTCTTCTAATGTATGTAATTATATCACCATGTGTAGGGCCCATGTTTAGAGAATCGTTTTTTATCTTTTCAATTTATTATATACTTTTGATTTTAAAGATTGAATCATGTGTATGAATTATAACACCATATACAGGGAATCATTTTGTTGATCTTTTGAATTTATGGTCTACTTTTGATTGCATAGATGTGATTCATGTGTATGAATTACAACACCATGTGCACAAAATCATTTTCACGAAATACATATCCATGAAATAAAATCACAAATCACTTTTATTAATTAAATACATATTGTCATACAAATATAATAAATATTTTCATGTTGTCATACAAATGTCATAATTTAAAAAAATGTTTTTATACAATTTATATGATCCCTATTACGTGTACATACAAATACCAATTGTTGTATCAGATATAATCCAAGACAATAACATTAGGCCATATCCAATTAAGTTTACTATACCTCCAAGTAAGTTTTAACCCCTTTTGTTCATTGTATGCCATGTTCTTCTCTTTTAAGGCATTTATGATGTCTACACTTAGTGGAGTAAAATTCTTGTTAAACCACTTAAAGAAAGTGTAACACTCCTTTCCCTACAATAAATAAGATAAGTAGTCATACATTTTTTCGAAGTCATGTAATAAATAAGATATTATGCGTAGAATTTACTCTATAATTTGGATATTCATAAAATCTAATTTCGGTGTTATTTAATGTCTAAGAAATTTTTAAATGAACCTACAGTCCACAATTATAATACGCATGGACATATTGTTGCATACTTGCTATAGTTGATGTTGATGATTCTATATATCAAGCATGACACTAGTTCACCATTTTCTATGCATCTTTAAAAAATGTATATCCATTAATTATTATAAAGGTATATTATATGTGAGACTATTAAGAATAGAAATTCCTATACTAAAAGCAAGAATTGAATAATTACAGAGACAAGGATGAGTACGTTTTAATGCAAATCTTTACTTGTTTGACAGACTTAAACATTTGCATTGATACACCTAATTGATTTTCATCCAATATAGGTCTCATAATTACACCTCTAAGACTATGCTGCTAAATCCTATTACTACCTAAATCATCACTACACAAGCTTTGTGTGTGTTGAAATTGGAGATTCAAACACATAGGAAGCTTAAAACCACACCTTAAAGCAGCCTTTAACACCAAAGGAAGCTAAAGAGTAGCTAGATTCCTAGGTAATTACTCCATCTATGGTAGCTTTTCCTTAAAACATAACAAACCAAACTCCCTTTTTAGAGACCTTTTCGACTTGTATAAGACTTAAATTACACATATCTCCTTTTTTATACCCGACTTTAACATTAATGAATCCTTACTCTTTTGGTATTCTAATTTATTTTATTCACGTCTTCCTTTAACTAATGCCATTATTAGGATCTTAAATTACTATAATTATATTTATAGACATAACTAATTAAAATTCATTATATAGGAACTTCTTTTGACCCAATTAAGAGTAAGAATAAAACAAGTTTCTCTTTTGGCATTTAGTATCAACACAATAATTTTTCTCTCCCTTCAACATCCATATTTAGATGAGAATTATCTGATGTTAGACCATAAAAAACTGGATAGTAAGTGTAACATTCCTCAAACTATTCTTTGACAACGATATAAGTAAATCTATAACTAAGCATATGAAAGTTCCTATTGACAAGCCTAACGCAATATTATGCAAAGATAATAGCAAAATCAAAACTATCAAAGAAGTTGATATAAGTCAACTTACTAGAAAAATCAAAGTCAAAAATACATAGAAGTTTATATGAATTGCTTCAAAAACTTTATACAACGAGACAACCTTAGTTCCCTTCTAGAAATGTTGAGTTTTATTTTGGGGGATGATAAAACTAGGCATTTTTTAAGTTTCATGTGGCATCGTGTGGGTTATGGAAACAACCCCACATAAAGAAAAACATCATATGGTTATTTAACTTACACGATTTCATTTCTAGGTGGCAAAAATATGCCACATAGGCTCCCAATATGTGATATGGCATTGTTTTTCTTAGAGAATTGGGGGTTTCAACAAAAGAAAGATTGTAAGGAACGAACAATATAATAACTAAATAATAGAGGTGGTATTTAATAGTTTTTTAAAATTAGGGACTAATGTTATAATTTGTCAAACCATAAGGGGTCTTAAAAATTTAATCCAAAAGGATATGCCATACATTTTGAAGGAGACTTATAAACCATTTATGATAATAAAGATGAGTCCCTAATTATTGCTAAAGTTAAAATAAGGGAACGCACATATTTCTTATATAGTTACAATACCTTGGCAACACTACCATGCAAACTCAAGAAGACCATTCCAAGCTATAACATAAGAGGATGGGACACTTCAATGTTCAAGGCCTGATAATAATATTTCAAGAAAAGATAATGACAGATCTTCCAAAAGTTCAAATCTTTGATGGTGTTTTTTCATGGGCATGACACACGTCTCATGACCTTGAGAAATTTATGAGATGCATATTATAGCCATGACTTATGCTAATCTTCATTCCTTTTTATATTTTTTTGTCTTCTCTTGCTCTAATCCTTCTTGTTCTTACTCCATGAAAACAAGTGTGAACCTTTGAGAAATGGCTCAAACATAGTGATTTCGAATCACTTTAGCTCTTTCGCTTCCGAATTGTGCCTAGAACCATATATGAACTAAAGTGAGTATCTTAAGTACTTTAAAACATTAATCACTAAGTTTTATTGAATAAATTCATAACCCATTAAGCACATATGATGTTTGCAAGGCATGCTTGCATGGAAAACAGAAAAGGAAGTCATTCCTTTTAGAAAGTTCTTGATGAGTAAAAGAAGCCTTAAAACTTATGCATACAAATATTTGCAGACTTATGAGAAGACCATCATTTAAGTAAAAAAAGTATTACATTATTTTAATCGATGATTTCATTAGAATGAATTAGGTATATTTTATGCAAGAAAAGTTTGAAGTTTCCAAGATTTTGAACAAGTTTAAAAAATTTGTGACAAATCAAAGTGACAAAAGAATCAAATTTCTTATAAGCGATCTGGAACATAATAATACAATAAAGAGTTTGATAAATTTTGTGAAGATGAGGGAATTGAACTTCAAACAACAATTAGGTATATAATACACTAAAAAATTTTCAGCATAAATAGACAAAATCAGAGCACTTATGGCACTTATAGCTGAAAAGAAATGGAAAATATATTGAATAGATATTAAGTCAACATTCTTTAACAATTATATTAATAAAGAAATTTATATGAAGTAGTCATAAAGATTTGTGGTTAAAGGTTATGAAGGAAAATTTTAAGGCTAAATAAAGCACTTTATAGACTTAAGCAAGTATCACGATTGTGGCATAACATAATTGATAGCTATTATACAAATCAAGGATTCATGAGGAGTTTAAATGAGCCAACACTCTACGTAAAGAATCAAGGTAACATTAACAATCCTATTGTTTCCCTATATGTAGATGATCTTATATACACAAGAACAATGAGAGGATGATTAAAGGCTTCAAAGAAGATGTGATGAAGACTTTTGAAATGGCTAACCTCAGACTGATGCATTATTTCCTCAAAATCAAAATAAACTAAGAAGAAAATAATATATTTATATCTCAAAAGAAATATAAAAAGAAACTATTAAAGAATTTCAAGATGGAAGTTGCAAAAGAGTCATAATGCCAGTAGTCCCCAATGAAAAATACAAGATAGGATATGGCTCAAAGTAAGCAGATAGCTTAACATTTAAAAGTCTCATTGGAAGCCTATTATATCTAACAACAACCTAACTAGATATCATATATGTCACAAGTCCATTGTCACGATTCTTATAAAGTCTAAGTCAAGTAAACTTTGAAGCTACCAAAAGAAATTTCAAATATCTAAAAGGCATAAAGGAAGACCAAAAATAAAGTAAGGTTACTTGGTTATATAGATAGGTGGTGACTTGGTTGGATCAGTCGACAACAACAAAAGTACTTCGGGCTATATGTTCTCACTTGGTTCCTGAATATTCTCATGGGGCTCTAAAAATAAGCAATAATGGATCAATCATTAGTAGTGGAAAAATATATTGTAACAGTAGCAATAACAAGCCAAGCTATTTGTCTTAGAAGAATTGTAGACGATATGGGAGATAAAAAAGGATTTAACAAAAATTCGTTGTGAAAACAAGTCAACAATAACTATTGCCAAGAATCCTGTCCATTATAATGTGACAAAACATATTGATGTTAAGTATCAATTCTTATGAGAAGTAGTAAGCAATGGAGATATTAAGCTTATATACTACAATGAACAAATTATAGATGTTTTTACAAAGGCATTTCTGTTACACAAGTTGAGTCACTATGCACACTACTTGGAGTTATATAAAAACATATTAAGGAAGAGTGGTAAAATAAAACTTTTGTGAATATTTTAGATAGTAAATATCATCCTATTAATCAATTATGACCATGTAAGAAGAAACTTACTAGGGAACCAAATAAATTGTAGCCACATGCATGTAATCATACACAGTAAAATACTTCCCTTGTTAAGTAAATAAAATTATCCATTTATGTAATTGAATTTCTCAAATAAAGTTGTTGAGCAAGTTTTACTTCTAATAAAACCTTTAATATCCGTAAGTATATGGATCATAAAATCCTTAATATCCGCAAGTATATGGATCATAAACTTATAGTATTAAAGTTGTCGATCCCATAAGGAGTTGGTGAACTAATCTAATTCTAAGTTATCTAAGGCCTAAAAGGATTATTAGAAAGAAAATAAAAACTAAATAGAAAAGTAAATTCGTGAATATGGATTGATTGAAAATTAAATTGTAAAATTAATACGCAAGGAATCAAATTGAGCACCACTAATAGACAATTAAAAATCACAAGGAAGATTAGCCGATTGTGAGAAGGGGGATTTATCTTATCATCAAATGCTAACATGATCACTTTTGAGTTAATACGGTATCGGTCCTAGACTTTCAAAGGGTGGATTACTCTATCTCGCGTAATAATCATTAAACCCTAAATCATAACCCTTAATTGAATTATGGAATTTGCAATCTCTTAGTTAACATAAAATCCACACATCCAATTAGAACTTAATCCCTCTAATAGACTATCGGTCCTCACATGAGATCTTTCTTTATATAAATTACCAATTTGATTATTTGTGTGATCTGTTAGATTATTTAACTCTCATTACCCAATATAATCATTTTTCTATCGATTCACTCTCTCAATTTGTTACCGAATCATGTAAATATAACAAATAATGACAATATCTAATGTATTAACATTAAAAGAAATCACATTAACATTCATTCAAGAACAAATCCCTAAAGCAGTTTAGAACATCAACATCAAACCAAATCCATCTCATATATTCAAAAGAAAGAATAATAAAGATATGAAATGTCACTTGGAAAGATAGCAACACTACAACCCTTCTTCTTTTCTTCCTTTCTATTTCTTCTCTATTCTTCTTCCTCTCCCTTGGATCTTTCTCAAAGTTGCAAAAAGTGGAGCTTCCTTTTAGTTCTTCTTTCTTTTCTTTATATATCGTTTCCATTTAGGGAAAACATTAGGGTTTATCTGGGCCTAAAATTCTGAAATATCCCTCAAAAAGTCACGTTTTAAAAGCTAGTATGCATCTATTATCGCGCATGAGCCACGATCGTGGCACTTAATTTTGGTCTCTGTCACAATCGTGGTAGATGGGGCCATAATCATGGTAGATCCACCAAGCTTCTGTCATGATCATGGCCCTGGGCCTTACTTTGGACTTCTCTAAATTCTCTTCATTCTTCGATATTTGATATGAAACAATAACAAACACATGAAAACACCTCAAATACATAAAATTTAAGCTCAAAAGCATGCTCTAAGCTATAAAACACTCAAAACATAGATATATAACTAAATAACATAATCCTAACCTAAACATGCACTAATAATTCAATTTAACAACTAAACACATACTAAGCTACCCATTAAAGTATTATGAAACCTACAATTATCAAAAGTCAGCAACTCATATTTATTAATACAAGCGTAAGGAAATGGATTGAGTAATGTATGAAAAAAAATCAATAACTAATTTAAGTCTTTCTCCCTTCCTTCATCTTGCACCATTTACTTCCCTTTGAATCACTAGCATATGAGAACCTGCAAAACTAAATTACTTATTTTCTGGCTAAATATCTCGTTAGTCCTTCAACCATAAAATTATAAATTATAAAGCATAACTATTAAATTAACCCTTTTATTTAGTCAAAACACTAAATAAATCTTTCTTACACCTATAACTTTAAACTAACCCTTTAGTGTTGGCTCCGGGTCTCTGTTCCTATTTTGTGATGACAAGGCGCCAAAAATTGGAGTATTTTTAAAATAAAAATAATTATAAATAAAATTAATATCAAAATATAAAAATTTGATTCCTTGGTGGGAGTAAAAACAAATACATAAACAATTAAAAGCCTAGAATAAATTTCACATGAAAATAAATTAAAAGAAGTCATGAAGGGACTTTTCAATATAAAAAATAATGATAAAATAAAATAATATAATGAGAAGTCAAAAATGGGGAGTAAAACAAATAAATCATCTTATGAATTAATGAATAAAAAGAAGAAGAGGAAGAAGCAAAAGTCACGGGCGTGAGAAAATTTTTTCACGACTGTGACAGATACCGACAAATGGAAGTCGCGATCGTGCTGAGGCACGATCGTGACTTTTAATGTACGGTAGCGAAATTTTGAGGTTTATCACGATCATGCTTAAGCACGATCACTATTTTCAGTGAACAGTTGTGGATAATGAAGTTCGTCACGATCGTGCTTAAGCACGATCTCGACTTTCCAGTCACACATACCAACTTCAAAACATCATAACTTTCTACTCTGAGGTCTAAATATTACTAACTTTATGTTCTTAGAAAGCTAAGAAAAAGATCTACAACTTTCATGAAGACACCTTTATCAAATTCTTCCCAGATCAATCGAGTTTATTCGAGTGAACAGTTGTGGATAATGAAGTTCGTCACGATCGTGCTTAAGCACGATCTCGACTTTCCAGTCACACATACCAA
>JANIIA010016791.1:0-13294 GCA_027478495.1 Erythroxylum alaternifolium | reverse complement strand
ATTTTCGTATCTCAAAAACATTGGCCCCCCTTCAATACCCTAAACTTTCCATTGTAGCATAATTTTCTATACATAGTTGAGGAATATTCTTTTCTACTATTAAGTACTTTAACTTGAAGAAAAATCAGAAAACAGAAAAGGGTCTCCAGACAAAATTCTGAGGTTGTCTCTGTGCAATCGATGGGGATATAGTTGTCTTACTTGAAAGGTACGAATCTGTAGTGGTTGGTGCTGTGTTTGGTTTCTTTGATTGAAAAACACAACATAATAAAAGCCACCTTTAATTGCGTTGCATTGCTGTTTCTGGGGTTGAGCTGCACTTACTCAGGGGCAAACAGATCTTCTGTCCTTTTTTTCACCATTCCCTCTGTTCCAAAACTTTTTGAGCTTTCAATTTTTTTAATTTATTACAATAAAAGGATGAAAACACTTTGAAAACAGAGGAAATAGTTAATATGGAACAGAGAAAATCTGGGGTTCTTAATTACTGCCCCACATGTGAATCAAATCAGAACCGTTGAATTGTGGAGCTTGTGGCGAGACCAGTCATGATTGCAATTTACGCAAATTATGACTAAAAAGAAGACTCGGGAGTTGTAAAGCAAGAAGCCTGAGAAGACAAAATGTTTGGTGGGATTTTAGGATCCGAATTTTAAGATTTTAGTAAATTTATAACGCTCTAATCTTTAAGTTGTTTTTGCCATAATTGCCTACGTCCCTATATTTTATCTAACAACTTGCCACTTTCTCTTTAACTTCCATGTTCTAGACCTTAGCCTCATTAAACTTCTTAAATTCCAGCTCACTTATCCATGTTTTTGTTAACTACCTCTCGCCATTTTTCTCAACTTCCATATCCTAGACTCCACACATTCAACACATTTCTTCCCACTTCCTTAATTTTTCGTTATTTATGAATTCTTAAACTACACATTTATCATGCTTCTATTTATAGGCTAACTTTGGGACCTTTTGGGCCAAGCTAAATGCCCAAATTGGGGCAAAACTTTCTGGTTTGATCAATTTAGGGCCAAATACTTTAACCTGCTCAATTAAAGTTTAAACATTATCGAGTCTGCTCAATATAAGGCTATTTGGACGAAAATATGGCAATATCATACATGCACCATTAAATCGATTTGAAGAGACCAGGTGAATTTTAGATGTCTTGTAAAAAACACACATGGATTTAAAAAAAAAAGAAAATTATTTTATATTTTTACTCAGAATCTTAAATCTCCAAATATTCACCCTCTTTCTCTCGAAAACTTTGCAGAAAGGGCTATCCAATTCGGCATCTTGCCTCTTTCACACATCATCACTATCAATTACTTCAATCCCTCTGGTTGATCTGCTTTTTAGCTGTTGAAAAACATAAATAGGAGAATTGTTGACGTTCTGGCATTAAGGCTCTATTTCTATTACTCTTTTAGCTATAAACTCACTGAGGATCTTGTTGAGATTAGAGGGTTGGTTTTCCTACATTCCTTTGACTTTAACATTTCTCATATATGGCAGAAGAATGTTCTTGTTTGAGTGGAGGGATTTTTACTTATTTCTTCTATTCTGCTTTAGTAAGTACTTAAAACCTTGTAGAGAAGCACGAACATCTTTTTATACCTTACTTGTTGTCCTCAATTTTTAATCTAATTCTTAAAATTATTTCATTAACAGTAACCTCTTGCTCTTGGCCAGATTGCAACATTGCGTCATGATGAGTTATGCCAGGTACTTCTTTAGTCACAAACTTTAAGCTTGAAATGTTGTTGAAATCTCATAATCAGAATGACTTTTTGATGCAGGAAACACTTCTTAATATGTTTCTTTGCAATTACCTACATGACAATTTGTATGATCAAGCAAAGAAGCTGAGATCAAAGGCCCTATGGTTTGAAGCTCATTTAAACCATCAGGCAAGTTTTCACTTTTTAACTATAAGAAAATATAGTCTCTTGTATGCAACATACTTTTGCTTATGAAATTATAGTGTATCTATATGGTGACCAAGACCCATTCACAACAATAAGGTGTTAAATGAATTACATATTTATGAATTGTAATGAAAACTAGTTTTTTCCAACACTAAATTTCTATACTGAAATTGCACTTCAACACTTAAATCTTAAACAAATTCTTGGAGGCATACATTCACTTCTTGGCATTGACCTTTTTCTCTTTTCTTAAATTGTAGGCTTATAGTTGCTTTCTGGATGTTGACTTTGTTTATTTTTGTTGCATTAATATTCTAAATGTTTGAATATATTAAGGTTGTTTTATCTTAGCATGTTTGCTTGTGAACGTATTGAATCTTGTCTCTCTTTTGTATCTCTTTGGTTGAAAAATGTGACAGTAGAAAATGATTTGTAAAATTGTGAAAAGTTATAACTTTCATCAATGACACAGGAGATTTATGTGCAATGGTTTGACATATGGCAAAAGTATTTAATAAGTTGGCATATCAAAGGATTTCAAACAATGACTACTTTTTCTTGTAGTTTTCTCAGTATCTATTTTACCTGGGAAAGATTAGAACTATTTAGTTTGAATATACGGATGCCAAAGAATCCCTCCTTTAAGTTGCTTGGAAAGCCCCTATTGCAACCCTTGGTTTTCAAGTTCAATGTAACAAATGGGTGATTATTGTAAGATTATTACTTAGAGAAATCCACAAGAGGACTGCTTTTATGGCAAAAGGCATGCTAAATGCTTTGAGGCCTACTTGGAGCTAACAAATGTGAGTTTATATTGATCAAATTCAATTTCTAAGTTCCTTATATACTCGTGGACTAGAGACTGCAACATCATTTATTAGTGACTACTAAAAAAGTTAGAGCACTTAAATTCCTAGATTATTATGCCTGTGATAGCATGCTGAGTAATTACAAACGAGGATTCAATGCCAAGCTTGTTGAAATATATGCTTTTTTGGTCTTATATTTACTTTTGATAAATTGGTAGCTTGCATATGAATCTTGGGCCTTACTGTTGGTTTTGATATGCTCAAATGTTTGTTGTTCCATGCTATCAGAAAAGGAGATTCAAAGATTTTTAAATTTATTGCTGAAAAGTTTTCCATTGCTTTTAGTCAAGACATGACACATAATCTAATTATCCGACTGCACCACAATGTTAGAAGGACTGGTCTTCGCAACATCAACGTCTCTTGTTCTCCTATTTCACTGGCTGATATGACTAAGAAGTTGAGATTAGACTCTGCAAATCCCATGGAAGATGTTGAGAGTAATATTGCAAAGGCCATAAGGGATGGTGCAATTGAAGCGAATTTGGATCACGCAAATGGGTGAATGGTATCTAAGGAGACAGGGGACATATATTCCACAAACGAACCAAAGATTGCCTTTACCTCTCGGATCACCTTTTGCCTCAACATACACAATGAGGTTGTACGCATAATTAGGTTTCATCCAAATTCCCACAAGCAGAAGGAAAGTGCCAAGAAGAGGAGGAAGAGATAGCAGCAGGAGCAAGAGCGTGCAAATCACATAGCTGAAAAGGACGATGATGAATTCTGACCAATCTTTTCCTAAAAATGTTTCCTTTCACCATGAAAATGCCCTCTAATTTTGAATGTGTGTTTTGATAACTCATCATCAATAGGTTGTTACTACTAAGTTAACTCAACCTTTTATTAGAGGCATAACTTTTATTTCTAGTGTATCTTCATATTGGTTCTTGAATTTGCTACATAATTTATCATTGCATTTGAAAATTAAAGCTTGAGTATAGACATTTGAGGCCTATATGGTTACATTTTGGTGACCACAGGATATTGAGAAAATGCAGCATCTTAAGGCTTCTTTCCATCTTAAATCTAAGAACTGGTGGATATTAAATTTATCATTCCTAAGTTGCAATGGAAGGCATTTTAGTTACAACTTATACTCTGATATCTACTCATAAGCAGTTTATCTTCACAGTTCTTGGCAACAACTAAGCTTGATAATTGGTACGAACCAAGCTTGGCAACAGGTCGAACTAGGCAATAGGTTGAAATAGGCTCAAAAATACGTTGAAATAAGCAATATATCAAACCAGGCTCTTTCAACCTAGGCTCAGATTCCATATATATAATCACAAGTAGAATTCTACCAAAAATGAAATGTCTATCCAATAAATAAATTTATAATTTTTAATATCTGATACTAGAGTTAAATCAAACTCAAATTTGCTTAAGTACGATAAGCTTGACACTCAGAGACTATTGATTTGAAGAGATGAGGAATACTTCAATGCCTAGTTTAAAAATGCCCAATTTAGAGAATATATTGTACGATAAGCTAAATTTTATGAATTTATTATACCAACTTCAAAACCAAAACAACAGGTCTAAACTAAAACACAAAGCAGATGCAATAAAACACGAAATACCTCAAAATTAAATTCAAAGACTATCATACCATTACATATCTACACTTAAAATGACAATACAATGTGAGGAAGGTTGAGGTGAGCTAGAGTTCACACAAACATCTACCTTAGCCATAGTATAATCACTGATGTGTCTAAGCCACCACTATATGCCAAAATCACCTTATTTAATTTTCCATGCAACCCTCCACTAATAGTAGGCCCAGACACATGTGCCTCTTTATCACTAGATAGAGAAGCTTAGACAACTACAATCCAAGAGAATATTTATCAAGAATTACAAGAGATTTCACTAATCCAAAATCCAAATCAATCAACATAATACACCCACTTCAAAACATAGTATAAGGGGAAGTTCCACATAACAGTTTAGCTAAAATTGCCCATTTTTGTCTCTTTTTCTAAAATAGTCTTTTATTACAAAGCAAATAACAACTTCTATTACATTAAGGGTCATTTTGAGTTTTGTAAGAATCCACAATGGGAGTCAACAAAAAGAGTAGGAATAATAGCAAAAGTTCTCCCCTTGAGCATTTTTGTCGAGCTGTCACTCAAAATCAATACAATTCCATCAAAAAAATGCCAACCAACAGACTAAACTAAAAAAGGAAAAAAATAAAATAAACACAACTATGAAACAGATACCTTATAGATAAAAAATAGAAATGGCTTCCTAGTCAAACATCTTTTGTGAGACAAATCTACAAGTAAAACTCAATGTTATATGAACACACAAAAAAGAAGAATAAAGAAAAGTGAAGTAGAGAAGAAAAAAAGAAGGCTAACCACCAAAGATGAGGGCTTTAGTTGAAAATGCATAGCTTGGCGATTGTTGGAGAGAACATTTACGTTGAAGGATTGGAAGGCAGATCGACGAGAGGGATTGGAGTGATCGATAGTGATGATGCGTGAAGGAGGCAAGAGGGTAGATATTTAGGGATTTAGGGACAACCACTTTTGCTAAGTTTTCAAGAGAAAGAGGGTAGATATTTATGGATTTAAGGATTTAAGGTTATGAGTAAAAATGTAAATTATTTTCCTTTTTTCCTTTTCAGAAAATCCATTTGTGTTTTTTACATGGCATCTGAAATCCATATGGCCTCTCCAAATCAACTTAATGGTGCGTATATGACACTGTCAGATTTTCATCCAAAATAGCCCAACATTGACTAGGCTTGATAATGTTTAGACCTTAATTGAGTAGGTTAAAATGTTTGATCCTAAATTGATCAGACCTAAAAAAAATTAGCCCAAATTTAGGCATTTTGCCTATTGGGCCATATAGGTCAATTTATTTTAAGCTATCAACAATTTTTCCTAGCATATGTTTGGTTGGGCAAACTAAACATATGATATAGAAATTCTCTTAGTCTTATATAGGCTAGACTTTGAATTCTATCCTAGTAGTTATTTGGGTTTCGGACTAAATTTATAAGTTAGGCTAAATAACGTTATCTACGAGGAGTCTTCGAAATCTTAAACAATCTTTTGCAGATAAGAGATATCATATCTAAAGATTGCATTGAGATTTTTCAAATGTGAAATCTCTACTTCCCTATCCATTACTAAAGACAGAAAATCTCTTTAAATTTCAACCTCTTACTATTCCCTTAATTTTTAACCATTTCTTCATTATAAAATCTCCTTGTTACTTCTTCACTTTCCACCTCAACTCTTAAATAGGCCTTTATCCTCTTCTTTGGCTTCCATATACTCCTCGTGAGAACTCTACGATTATAGCTTCTTCCTGTAAATGTTTCTTCCTCCTATTTAATAAATTTTGTTGAGTTGAATTCCATCGACTTATGTTTCTGAATCTAACACTTTTTTAAAAATCCTTACAATTTTTCTAAGTCCACTTCTTTTTGTAGGCTGCTAAACTTAAAGTACTTTCTATTTTATCTAAGCCTTTTTTGCCTTTCACAAGGATTAGGTAACGAATTCTCAAACTCTAATTTTCTTTTTAACCCACTAGCCATAACATTTGAATTCATTTTTTTAGGTTGTTCTTATTTTGATTATGAATATGATATGTCTTTTATTATTGGGACTCCTCCACCCATTGATTTGTCTCATCTATCACTCCCCTATTTGGGGGAAGTAAGTAAGTAAAAATTTCCTCTAGAATTCGCTTTGTTTTAGGCCCGTAAATCCCTAAAACTGTTGCCTAAATATGTAGATAAATGGGCAAAATGGGTGTACAAGTTATACACATCATATCATCTGGCTTGGAAGAAGGCAGGTTTCCTACAACTAATCGTCCTTTCTAGGAATTCCATATAGTATGAACCTAACCTTATGTTTGTGATTCTAAAATTCTAAAGTCTTTCATATGACTCCTTTATATTTCTTTTTAGTTATGCTTCTATTTCATTGAAAGATATTTTCTTTTTAACTGGATTGCCTATTATCAAGGATGATTTTATTTGCTCAATTGAAGAAACCCCTAATTCAGATTATGGTGCTTTTAAATGTTAATCTTATTTTGGATTAGTAAAAAGCTACGCTTCTTCAAGAAATCATATATATGGAGAAGAAAACGCCAAATTTATTTGGGTCCTACTAAACTGGTTTATCTTTTGTCCTATTAATAACAAAGCTAATTTGAAATTTCTTCCTTTTTGTAAAGTGATAGCTTATAGTAAGTTTTTCACTTTAGGCTCTATTTTCTTAGGGTTTCTCTATAAAAACTTAAGGAGATGCCTTTCCAATCTCTCTTTGCAATGTCTTAATCTATATGTGTAGCGTGTCTAGCTTTAGACTTTGTCCTATTTCCCTAAACTTAGGCAAAGAGGAGGTTTGCCTTCTTCTAACCCTAACTTTTCTTTTTTTTTAGCCTATAATTATCTACCAACTTTTATAGTAAATCTCAGTGCTTTGTTGTCTTTAAAGTCTCAGTCTATGGATCAGTTGAATCCTTTTAGGGACTTCTCTGAAAGGCCTTACTGCTAAGAATCTTCAAGACTTATGAATCCTCTTACTTAGATGTTTACTAAAACATTTTTTTCATCTATACCAATCCCAGAGTTTTCATTATTAATGGTGATAAAGCCTTAAAACCTACCCTTTTAATTATAGCCTTAAGTTTTGAAATGTATCTCCCTTACTTTCAGAGTAGGTAACTTGATTTATCATTGGGAATTCCTCCTGCTATCAACGATAAATCCTTTAGGGAAATTTTATCACTATTACATTTCTGCTATTGTAGCTGACATATAATTTTAACACTCATGGTGGTTAAAAAGCTTTTAGAGTTTAGTACCTTGACCTGATTCTGCTCTTTTCAAAGGTATTCCCACTTACTCACGTGTTCTTAGCTCTTTAAAATTTTCCTAACTTTTATTTGGTTACAAATTTTGCAATCTGGGATGTTGAAAACAAAGAAGAAAGCTAGTGTTCCTTTTAGAAAAATGTGCTCCTAATACTTTCCCTAAAAGAAACTTAAAGAAAAGTCCCCAGTAATTTCTAGTTCCAAAAAAGCTAAAATTTCAGTTCCAAGAACTTCTGCTAGGAAGTCCACTCGCTCCTCCTCCAAATTATTCAAAGAAATTGCAATCACCATGCCTATAATTGGAGATACTCTTCCTCTACACCTGAAAAGGTTGTTGAAGAAGCCAATGATGGTACAAAAAATCCTTTTATTACTTTTAGCTTTATTTTCACTATGAATTCCCACTATTTTATCTTGTTTTTGCAGATGACATAGTGTTAGACCTCTCTGCTCTTTCTTTTCCTTTAGAACTAGAATCCCAAAAAATAAAGCTTCTTCTAACCCAATGGTCACTAAGGTTACTTAATTGGAGGTAAGATAAGATTCAATTATTCTACACATTGATACACTAATTTGTTAACAAATTCTTTTATATCTTGCAAGTAAAGGATATTTTATCTATAAAAATGACTTCAAAAGAATTCTTTGACTGGACCTTCTTGGACCTCTCTCCTAACCTTTCTTTTAGTGCCACATAAACAATTAACTATGAAGAATTATCGAGGGTCAATGAGCCTTTGAGACTCACCATATAGTAGGAGTTACAGCTATTAACTAACATTCATCGTAGTTATTCTCTGAGTATGTTTTCATATATTGGTTCTACAACTCATTCGACTCCTGTTAGGGACTACTTAATAAAGCTAAGAAATTCTTTGCGTCCTTTGAAAAATCTTGCCATAATCAAGTTATGTACTAAAAAAGGTTGAGCCTCTTTTATCAATGTAGAATGGACCATGATGCAAAGAGACTATATGCAAAAATCTCCTGATAAAAATTCAAGAGCAAAAAAAAAACAAATTTGATTCCTTAAAAATGTGGTTATTGAACATAAATGGGCTCTTAAGCTTATTAAAGAAAAACAAGAAGCCCTTAAACAAGATGGGTAAAGGCTCAATATGGAGTCTCAAGAAGTTAAACAACGGGTTGCAAAATTAAGGAAGTCGTTATTACTACAAAAAGACAGAGTCATCTTTTAAAAGCAACAAGTCCAGTAAGCCAAGAAGGACCAAATGTCATGCATTAATCAATAGGGTACAATTCGGTCTTTTAACTTGGACCTTTTCTAAACTTTCATGCTTTGTTAACTTTTGGCTATTTTCTAGTGGACCTTTGGACTTTTATTTCTAAATGTTAATCTAATTTTATTTTATTTCAATAATTCACTCTCATTCTGTGATCCCCATACTTTTTGGAAAAAAGGAAGGTATAAAAGGTTTTAAATACTTTACATTGATAAAACTCCTTTAAGGTTCATCTTCCAAACTAGATAAACAATAAGTGTTATTGCTTAAAACTCTATAAATTTTAAATGGCTTATCCCAATTTTAGGACCATTTAACCCATTCTATGTCTTTATTCTAGGTGTTAAGATCAACTTCCACACTAAATCCCTTTCCTGGAATTCTCTAATGCAAATTCTTTTACTATATAAGTTTGATATCTTTCTTTTTTAAATAATCATATTATTTCAAGGAAGTATGCTTAAAGGTATGGTATGCTCATAAGGTTTAGAACTTTGTGTCATTCTCTTGGATTATCTCATAATATTTTCTCTAGAATCTGATAATTATTTTATTAGACGCTTTAGCTTAATAATTAGCCTGAGCATAATATAGAGTCGAATTCAACAATTTTATCCTATAATCTTCAATAAAATCTCTAATTTTATACCTTGTAAACATAGTTCCTTAATCACTTATTGTTGATTGAGAAATTCCAAATTGATGAATAATATGTTCTTTGATGAATTTAACCACATTTGTTTGATCAACTTTATTCAATGGTTAAGCTACCACCGATTTAGTAAAGCAATCTATAGCCAATAAAATAAAACTATAACTTATTGAGAATGGTGGATATATTTTACTAATGAGAACAATGGACTATCCTCTAAACAACCATAGTTCAATTAAATAATATCAATAGGATACAAGAATTTTCTGAATTCTTCCCTACTTTTGACATTATTATGATAAACAATCTTTCGAGATGGTTGGCTAATAATATCATACTAACGTATAAGTCATCTAATTTTTATTCTAGACTGATGTGATCTATATACCCCTTTATGAACTTTTCGCATTACTTTTAATGCCTCAGGCATCCCATGATATCTCAAAAGAAGTCAATCATTTCCTTGACAAAATAGAATTCCTTCAATCAACAAAAAATTGAGTGCTTATTGCTTAAGTTTAAATGACACTTTCTTGTTAGGATTTTTCAAAATGTCTTTGATATTTATCCTTAAATCATAGGCAACTTTTTTATTAGTATTAAAGACTTTTAATGAAATTCTTCTATTATAAATGAATGGGTGGGACCTTCGTTGTACCATAATACACTTACAGACTAAGTCTTCAGAAATTTTCATACTAGATGCTGCCTATGAAAGTTCATTTGCCTCCCAATTTTTACCTTTCAAAATATGTTGAAATTTTATAGCATCAAAGAATTCTAGCAATTGGACAACAACCATATAATAAGGTGATAAAGCTAAACTTAACACTTACATTCCCTTGCCACTTGGCGTAATACTAATTATGAATATCTTTTGATTAAATCTTCTTTAGCTTTAATATCAACTAGAAGTTATATGTTCCAATTAGTAGTCCTTTATATTCTACTTGATTATTAGCATATGAGAAGTAGATTTTATGGATGAGAAAAGTTTTGGTTCCATTTAGTTCGATTATGACTACTCCAACACCACCTGACTATTCTTTACTATACCTTCACATTTCATTTCATATGGTTTTTCTCACAATTGAGAGCTAAATATTCCTAATCCTCTTATACTTTAATTAAAGGATAACTTACTAAAAAGTTGAATAATGTCTGATCTTTTACAAATTTCTGAGCATAATATATCAAGTTGGTCTATAAAAGTCATAAGTTATTTTCCAATATTTCCTTAGAGGACTGGCTTATTCAATATGTAGTACATTAAATCAGTTTATGAAATCTTACAAACTTTATTTTGAAAAAAGTAATGCCTTAATTTAACCAAGTGAATTACATTACTAGGCTTAACTTAACGATGGGTAAATACTTCTTTTCTATTGGTGTAGGAATTTTGTTAAGATAATAAATAGCTTGTTCATGACCAGTCTCATTACACTGGGGCAATAAATTGTTAGATTTGTGTTCTAAAAGTTACCTAAGATGATTGCTTTTATATGTTATATTTATGAATTGAATGTTATTTATATTTTGTTCCATGAGTTTTATATTTATTTAGAAGTGTTCAAGAAGATGCACTTGGTCTTGAACCGCAGAACTCTAAATAATATGAATATTCAATTCTAAAATGTTTACGGGTCTTGGATATTAGCAGGGACACTAATATGCCATATAAGACTGTCGTGTTGATTAAAAGTATGTTGTAGTTCTGTAAACGTTGATAAAGGATTATCATTTAATAATGCAAGTATATGAAAGGTTTCATATATTGAACAAACCTAATAGATAAAACATTATATGGTTTATGTTTGTGTCATTAATGTTTTTATTGTGTCTTTGATTCCAAGATTGATAAATATATCTTTTTCACATGAGGAATGTATAATGTAATTATTATTAAAAGTTGCTTATAATAAGTGGTGATAAAAATAATAGTTCTTTATATATAACTTTTGCGGGAAAAGGGTACATGTAAATAGCATCATTGCTACTCATTAATAATGAGTAATGATATTTTATGGGCCCCTTGGTAAAGTAGAAATATAAATGGATCCAATATAACTGAGGTACAGTTATAATTTATAATTTACTTAATGGAGACCAAGAAACGATTATAATACAAAGATGATACAGTCTTACTTTGTATATTAATCATAATATCATAAGGCAAGGAATGGACACAAGGAATGTTATCACAAGTAATGTTAATGATAACATTACTAGAAGGATCGTGTTACGTAAAAGGTTTACTAAACATCTATATTGTTTCGGTAGCTGTAATGTATAGTTAGAATACCGCTTACAGTTTATGAAATAAAATATTGTATTTCATTGCCAACACAACACAGATCCTCGATATAGGTCATACCAACTGAACGGGAAACAAAAAAAAATATTTTCAATGTACAAGATTTCATGTTGATGAAATAAAGGTACATGTTAAAATATTGTCACATGACGTGACAGCCTAGACGGAAAATAAATTTATTTGAAATGTATATTATGAGGATAATATTTATTTATAGCTCAAGTCCAAAAGAATTTATTTTAACAAATGAAGAAGAAGTTATCACTGTTCTAGTACCAAAAGGTTAGGAATTAAGTATGCTATTTCAAAACTGTTCTTGATTTCATCATCATCATCACACCCAGTTTGAAGTCCCGTAATTAAGCGGAGTTTGGAGAGGTCTAATAGTACGCAGCCTTACTCCTACATAGTAGAGAGACTGTTTATGGTAGACCCACAATGCAAATGAGATAATAAAAGAGTGATGCAGGTTAAAAAGTAAATAGGTAAAACTTATGCACTAAAAGATTATGAAAAATAGCAGTACACTAAATACATAATAAATAGAAATAAGTAACCAAAGGATATACTTGATATGGTATTCAGATCTGTAAAAAAAAAAGCTAGCTTTGTTATTATCTGATAAGCTGTCAAGTCCGGCTCGTCTTGTCTCTATTCAAGCTAGGAGTCCTTGCTCAGAAACTCTAAGGGTATGACAATCCAACAGTTATCGACGACCTCGCGAGATCTTTCCCTATATACCTGTCCTAAAAAGCCAAGTTCTAGGCTCGAAATTCTTATACAAAAAAAAAGATTGTTGGTCTCCTACACGGTACAGACGTAGCACGAGTGGGAAGGTAAACCGCTCTTGATAACTTACTCAACTATTTTGGTGAATGGTAACGACTAATCCTTTACCCTTATCCAATCACACCAGACTTTCTTATTGCTAGCCACTAACTCAGTAAGGGCCAAGTTTGACATATCTTTCTTGATCACTTCCTTCCAGTTCTTATATGGCCTCCCTTTTCACCTCTTGTAGTCATGAAGGGTTATTTTCTCACAGCGTCATACTGGAGCATCAGAGGGCCTCCTGCACATATGTCCAAACCACCTAAGCCGGGTCTCTGTCAACTTGTCGGCAATACTAGCCACCTGTAATCTGTCTCTCACCACACGATTCTGAACCTTCTCTCTTTTGGTAATGTCACACATCCACCAAAGCATACGCATTTCTACTACTAACAATTGTCTTGTATGTCTACTTTTGACGGGTCAACACTCTGCCTCATATAACATGGTTGGCCGATTCACCATTTTATAAAACTTTCCTTCTAGTTTTAAAGGAATCTTCCGATCACATAAGACCCCTTAATATACTTCACCATTTGACCCACCCAGATCAAATACGATGTACTATATCAGTATCTATATTACCATCTCTC
>JANIIA010016781.1:0-13294 GCA_027478495.1 Erythroxylum alaternifolium | reverse complement strand
AAGAAACTTTGAGAGAGATAAAGATAAGTATAGTAACTTGTCTTTCAAGGTTAATAAAGCTTAACTTTAAAGCTTGGGCACCTGTCCATTTCTTAACCACTTATCCACTTCCCTTTATTAAAACGCACTTAAGTATGATTTATACTTAAGTTTATGACTTAATAAAATCACTGAAATCGCAAGTCATAACTCATTACATCACTTCCAAATTTTCCATAAAAGCATCATTTCGGGTCAACTTTGCATGTTCTTTTTGACCCTAATATTGAGTCATTTTGCAACACCTTCTTCTAGAAACATGTTCCCTTATGTGTTATGTTTCCATTGACACCAAAATCATCCAATTTGGTTTAGTGATTTGAAAGATATACTTCAAACATGTTCGGACTGCTCTTGTCCAAAATAGTAAACTATGCACAACTTCCATCTAGAATTTAAATATCTTAGAGACTGAATTTCAATTCGACTTCTACATATTATTTGTAATAGTATATCTATAGTTTACTCCACATTAGAAAGCATCTCATTTGGAGCCCTAAAGACCCAGATATATTCCAAATACCGAAGGATGTTCAGTAAAATATTCCTATTCACATTATTCCAATAGGTTCCCACACTTTCATTTGAACGAACTTTTTCAAATCAAATAATAATGCTACCAATTTTTTTGGAGAGGTATAATAATGTCTTACAAGTCCACTGGTTCAAATATCATGTCATTTAGAGGTCGAAAAAAGAAGATACAGTCAAAAGAAGCAAAGGTGTTCAGGGTCACCCATGCAAAGTCACCGTCGTGCTTAAGCACAAGGGTGACCTCCAATTTTTCCCATACAAAGTCACCATCGTCTTTATACATGAGGGTAACTTCCAATTTGTCCATGCAAAGTCACCGTCGTGCTTATGTACGAGGGTGACTTTCCTCTCACCATTTTCTGCACGTTCTTGCATAATGTTTTTTTCCTTCTCTTCTTCAAACCTCCATAAGTTTTGATCCAGAACTCTAAAAATTGCAAACTTTATATCAGTCGAAAGATGAAAGAATCATCCAAAACTCTCATCAAGAACATTTTATCAAAATACTCCTAGATCAATACAGTTTAATCAAGGATGTTCAGATCGAATTTTTACCTCTCTTTATCTTTTCTTTTATTCTAAACCAACTTCTCTAATTTATTTGAATTCATCATCTCAAGTGGATACTTCTTCAAGTATACCTAATTACAACTCAACATCATCCATACACATTTCATATTCCCTACTTGATCATAAACACTCAAAATATAGCACATTCTTTTACACTCAAAATAGAACACAACATATACATCCATCCAACAGTGTACTGTACCCATTTCTCATTTTCATGTCAAATTTTGAGACTTTTAAAGATAGAATTAAATTTCGATTTCTTCATGAAAAATATAGCCACATGCCTTTAGTTTAATCTAAACATAAAATCCTCGCATTTCGATACCTATAGATCAAGTTATGGCTAAAATACATATTCATGTTTAGTGAAACACTACATTTGTACGTTTTCCAGCATCGTTCACCACCTCTTTTATCTCAAATCCTCTCTTTTGCTTAGTCTATCTCTTCTAGCTTATTTCCTAAATATTTCCACTTATGTAAATTTTTAACATTCACTATCCAAAATCCATTTAATACAGTTGTAGACCATTCTAAATTCTGAATCCACCATCTAAAATTATTTTATCACTGTAACCACAATTTTTCACATATAGACTCAAGCATAAGAGGTAGTATATGCTATTGTGAGTGTACGCATTTTTGATTGATGTGAAGTATTCAACTATATGATTGGATTACTCACTTTAAGGAGACATTATTGCTAATGCGAAGAGGATTTGAGTCCACATTATATTCTATGTAAATATGTTCGGGAGATACAAATTATATCTGATGAATGTGTTACCAATACAGGAAGTTAGGATTGCAAATCGATTGAAATGTGTGGAGAAACTAATATGAACGAACATAAATTAGAATAAGTCAATGTGAAATTAGTGGAAATCAAATGAAAGGAGAAAATCCTTCGAGAAAAGAAGTCAATTAGGAGAGTGAAAATAAGATGTGATAATATAACCTCACTTGAAGAATTAGTTACTTGAGAAATTATAAGAACTATTCATGGGCACAAGGGGAATTTGGGTTATATCTGTTGGAGTTAATCATGCCCCCGACGGTATTATGGTAATGAAGATTAAAGTGAAAAAATCTAAAATTATTTTATCACTGCAACCACAATTTTCCATATATCTCATCATAATTCAATTTTATCAAGAATGTCAATGAGTGCATGTACAATTATTTCCATGTATATAGAAATTTAAATCCAAAAGCATGTATACTAACATTATGCATGAGCATGAGATGCCATTTTTTTAACTATCTCATTGCTATTTTCTCCATTATAGAAGTCTTTGGTTCTAACCCTTGATTTGGGGACGGGATGTTACAAATAGGCTTAAG
Source organism: Erythroxylum alaternifolium (assembly GCA_027478495.1). Classification (NCBI taxonomy): domain Eukaryota; kingdom Viridiplantae; phylum Streptophyta; class Magnoliopsida; order Malpighiales; family Erythroxylaceae; genus Erythroxylum; species Erythroxylum alaternifolium. The sequence goes on along the minus strand of JANIIA010016781.1, from coordinate 10,804 downwards.
TTCTAATGGAGCTAACACTTCTTGCTTAATTGTCTCTATAATAGTTATAGAGTTCTCTCAACCTATTATATGGATATCGTTAAAGGTCGAACATTTGTTCAACTATGATGGTTAAGTCAGATTGATTTCAGAAATAGTCGAGGGATACGACAAGACAAAGATCAAGCTTCATAACAAGGTCGAATTAAGTTTCTGCTTCATTAATATCTATGTTAATTATTTTATAAAATTAAAGAGATCTAGGTTTTTTAAAAATAAAAATATGAAAAAGTTTTAAAATTATTCCACTGTGGTCAGGATCAAATCCCAACCCAATTTCCCATTAGTGGTATCAAAACCAATTTTTAATTTTGTAATTTGATTAAATTGTTTGATTGTTATTAATTTTACAAAAATGAATTTGAAATTGTTGCAAACCTTGAACAATATGAAAAGTTCAGATTAAAGCTTTTAAAATCTTAAATTACAATATAAATTGTAATTAGAAAATTGAAACCCAGAAAACAATGAACCCTATAATTGTTCTGGAGCTCTTAAAATAAGGTTTATGACTGTCGAATGAAAAGACACAACATATTATGCAATTGTGATTTCTGGTGAGGGAATAAGTACATGATGTCATTATGGGGCTTCAAATTGGTAGCTTCAAAATGTTTGTTTATGGTTTTCTATGTTTATATTGCATGAGCCTTTGAGAAGGCTTGATGGGTGTATTTTGTGGCTATTGCAATTGTAGTTTTTGTTTATGGATTCTCGAGATCGCTGAAGGAGTATGAGTTTTGTTGGTGTCATGACTGGATGGCAAGGAGAAGCAGGCATCATCAGAATAAGACATTTGGGGTTACTGCCAGAGATGTAGTTCGGCTATGTCTGGTGGTTGCTTGCACTTTAAAAACACAGAAGAATATCTAACAATTTGTAATAGTGGTTTAGAGGTGCTGTCGCTAGAAATGAGAGAGGGATGTTGGCTTGACTGTTGCTAGTCACTTATGGAGTTATTGATGGCAAGTCAAGCAACGCATGGTGAAGGACAACGAGAGGTGGCTGATAATTATGATTTGCATTATGTTTTAGGATTTAATTTATTATGTATTTAGTGATAATTTGAGTGTTTAGTGTGTATTTAGATTTTATTTGTGTTAGTTTATGTGTTTAAGTGTTTTTATGGGGTTAGTATGAGTCTTTGAACTTAAATGTTATATTTTTAAGGTACCTTAATGTGTTTGTCAGTGTTTTAGGGTCAACGGTGAAAAACAGAGAAGTTTTGGAGACTTTCTATCCAAAAATACGACCCACAATCATGGCATAGTAGGCTACGATTATGATTGAAAGATATGAGCCACCATGCCCCAGGCCACAATCGTGACAGAGAGGTCTAATATAGGCCATGATCGTGGTATTTGAGCCATGCTCGTGATAGAAAAGGGTAGAAGTCGGCCATGATCATGGCAAGCAGGGCCACAATCGTGGCCTGCATCAGGCATATGTGAAAATAGGTGAAAACGTCAAGTTTTAAGGAACTTTTTAGACCGTTTTGACCCTAGACAAACCCTAGGGCTGCCAAGGTATTTAAGAAACATAAAGAACAGAAGAAGAAGAAGAAGAAGCTTTTACATCAGCCAAATTTCGAACCTTAGAAAAAGTTTTACCGAGAGATTGAGAAAGGATCAAATGAAGAGAGACACGAAGAAGAAGTCACATGAAGTACTTCCCAAAACAAGAGGTTCCCCACTGTTGCTGCCTCTACCATTCGATTCCAATCATATTTTCATATTTATTTCAATTTTATTGATGTGTAGAATTAGGATAATTATTAAGAATAGGATTTGTTGAATGATGAGTTATGTTTATACTCACTTTCGGGATTTTGTCTTTACTATGAATGCAAGTTGATTGTTTATATTTTTATTGAGGTACTGTGATTGAATTTATGTTCTTAATAATCCAGTAATAAACTGAGAGGGTGAATCTAGTGAAAATCATCAAATTGTGTTAACGAGAGTTAGGTAGTTTGATGGATTAAGAATTGAATCAATCCGATAAATTTATGTAACGAGAGATCGTGCATAAGTTTTTAGTAGGTTATTGGACAATTTCATAACTAACTTAGGTTCTGGATCAATTGGCATTCGAGAAATTACAATTTTATAATCTAATCAGTGTTTGTCAATTAGGGATAAAGATTATAACTCGAGAGAGCGTAATCCACCCTAAGATCGTCTAGACCCGATAATTCAGTAATTTCATAATCAATTAGGTTTCCATTAAGGTTGATTTAAAACCCCTTTTCTCTCAATTGGTAGTTCCTAAGTTGATTCTTCATTAGGTTGTGGAAATTACTATCTTTTTCATAATTTTTGTATTTAATTCTTGAGATTGACTATTGATTGATTAATTTTCTATGGAATTTATTATTTTGAATTATTGTGAAATTAAATTAAGCCTTAGATTTTAGGATTAAGTTACTCTTCTTTGTGTGATCGATACCTTAGGCACTACATAAATGACCCATGTGCTTATGGTATTATTAAGATTAAAAAATATTAAATCTTATCATATAGAAACCTACAATCAAGTTTTTGGCGCCATTGCCAAGGAGGCAATAATTTAGTTCTATAGTTTAAGGTGTTAGATTAGTTTTTTATTTTTGTTTTCATTCTTTTGTGTTATTTCATAATTCATACTCTTGCATGAACACAAAAGTCACAAGAGGTTCTAGTCATGTAGCAGAAACATTAGATTTAGATATCAATTGACTAGATCAAATCCTTAGGAAAGCTCAACAAGAAGAAGAGGAAGAGATCGAGAAATCAACAATGATCGAGGAGTTCTAACAAAACATGGATGATAGAGCTAACCAAGGATAGCAACAGAGGACCCTGATAGACTTCATGAGGTCGAGGTTCAATGTAGCGAACCAAGGAGTAGCTAGGCCGCTTATTCAAGCAGCCTTGTTTTATATTAAACCCGCACATCTTGATATGCTTCAATAGAATATATAATTTTATGGATTGGCTAATGAGGACCCGAATGTGCATATAGTTAATTTCCTCAAGATCTATGATACTTTCTAATGTCATGAGATGTTAGAAGATATGGTCCAAGTCAGACTATTTCCCTTTACCTTTAAAGACAAAGTAAAGGCTTGGTGCCGTTCACTTAGCCTAGCCAATATTGCGATATGGGATCAACTGGTTCATACCTTTTTGAACAAGTATTTCCTGTTGACTAAGATCACGAAGATTATTAAGAAAATTGCTAATTCCTATCAAAGTGACGGGGAATCAATCTGCGAAGCGTGGGAGAGATATAAGGATTTGCAATGGAAGGGCCCACATCATAACTGTAACATCCCATTCCCATACTAAGGGTTAGAGCCCGGGAATATCGTATATGAAAAATATTATTGAGAGATTATAAAAATGCATTTCATACTCATGCATAAGATTAGTATACACACACGTGAATTTGATCATTGCACATATTGTAATAATCTGTTCATGCACTCATTTGACATTTCTAGGTATAAATGATTGTTTTAATGTGAATTATGGATTATGTGTCTTGAAAATTGAGTTGGTGTGTATAATTAGTGATTTAGAATTTTTTGGTGAAATTTGAGAATTTTCTGGAATTAAGAGTAATTTTGGACTAGCAAAAATGCCAATTGGCTAGACAATTGATGAATAGTAATAGAAATAAGTGTCAAATGGTAGTAGAAATTTTTATGTATGACATTGGGATTTAATGACAAGTGACATTGAAAATTGGGAGACAATTGGAGACAAAATGGACTAGTTATTAAAGTAGACCAAATGGGACCATAAGGTGGTTACATGTGGCAAGTGACAAGTGTCACTTGCCATGTCACACACCTCACTCTCGTAACTCACCCTTGTAAGACTAATGTTCATTTGTTTCTCACCTTTGGCTAAATGCTCTCCTTTCTTCTCTTCTTTATTTTGTTCTTCATTTTTGTTCTTTATGTCATGACATTTTCTCACCCACCTCATCATGTTGATTATGTTCAATTCCTTCACTTTGTATCTTCAAGAATATGTTATCTCCTTCTTCATGTCTCAAGAAAAACCTAATCTCTCCCTCATAAATGATGATGATCATGTGGTGTTGAGAAGCTAGGGTTAAGTGAGAATTTTAAAGATCTTCAAGTAAACAAGTGAGTGTAAAGCATTACTCTTCATTATTTGTTAAATAAAGCATGTATGATGATAGTTTAGTGGTAAATGACCATGATATAAGAGTTGAAAAATGTGTCACGTTAATGTTGAAATAAATAGATGTTTATTCTATTTTAATGTATAAATGGCATTTATGAGTTGTTTTAAGGGAGGATTGATAGTTTATAAATGAAATGAAGGTGATAATGGAGTAAAACATATCTGCATAAAATTTATAATGGAAGTATATGTATAAATGTTATGTTTTGGTTGTGATAGATATTGAGCTGAATTTGAAGTAGGAATGAAGAGAAAATAATGAGGACATGAGTGAGAAATGATAGACTAAGTAAAAGAGATGAACTAGGATGAAAATGAAGTTAAAAGTGTGTTGGAGCATGTTATATGTAGTGTTTTACTGACCATACATCTATATTTTGTCCATAACTTGATTTGTGAATATCTAAATCAAATTAATTTTGATTTAGAGTAAACTAGAAACATTTGGATACATTTTTCATTTAGGAATCGAATTTGAAATCTCTCCTTAAGAGTCTTGAAACTTGGCTTAAAGTTGACAATTGTGTTCTATTGAGATATGAGAATAGTCTATATTATGTTGATTATAACTTGCATGATACTAAATAAAAATGCATGAATTTGATTTCATTATAAAATTAGGACATATAGGAACATTTTATTAGGAGAAGGTGTTGCCTAAAAACCTCATTTTCTAAGTCATAATGGTCATACAAATTGACTTAAAAATCTATCTGGAGAAAAATTAGAAAACTGCAGGATAAGTGGGAGATTTGTTTCTATCACGATAGTGGCAGGGGAGGCAATGATCATGGGTAGTGAATTTTTAATGGAAAAGTTTTGATTATGCAAAGGTTGAACTAATTAAAGATGAAATATATAATTATGATACTTTTGGACTTAAATTAGGTTTAAAATGAGGACATAACTTAGTGGATAAATTGCTTAATGCTATGACTGTGATGTTATGGATTTCATGAATGAGAATGTGTAATTAAAGATGTCTAAAAATTAAATAGAGTTGATAAAGTGATGTATTCAAATTGGTATATGAATTAGTATGTAATGATGTTGTATTGGAGGTAGTGAATTTTGGAGAAATTAGTGTTAAAATATATATTGAATTCGAATGAATGGAGGAGGAAATTTGCAGGGCATGATTGTGACCCTCAACTCACGATCGTGACCTGAAAAAATAGTTTATATCACAATCGTGGCCCTTATAGCACGATCGTGGCTAGCCTCAAAATGTTTCTGTCATGATCATCGCAGGGACACCACGATCGTGGCCAGACTTATAGAACTAAAGAGTTGCCCTTTGATTATTATGTTAACAAATCAATACTAGGGTGCTTCCATATGATGTAAGTAGGTTTAAATAAGATCTTGAATGACCCTAGTTGATGAGAAATAAGGTGATTAAAGTGGGTAAAGTGTATTAGGTATTAAAGATTGATTGAAAGATGTTCGTAAATAATTATGAGATGTAAATAAATTAAATATACTCGGGATTGTTAATATGAACATGGATTATATATTACACATATACATATATATAATTGAATGTTTATGTGATTGTGCAATTAATAATGTGTGTGCAATATATGTATTGTATAATGTTGTTATACATGATAAAACGATAGCATCCAGTTGTTTCCGAATCATGGAAGCTAATACTAATTTGGAGCGTACTGTGATGTGAGTAACCTAAGATGGTCTCACCTTGGTTGTTTATTTAATTTTAAATTGAATTGACTTATGATGTATATGCATTATTTTCCAGAAATAAAATGTCCGAGGAGTTTGATGCATGAATAATACATTGGAAATGCTCCTTAATTGTGAACATGATTTAATAAATGAGTTCTCAACTTATATGTTGAATGGCGGACCAAATCTGGTGATCAATGTGAATAAGAAAGTGAATGCGAATGCATTGGCCTAAACATGATGATTGAATATGTGAAATGCATTTATTCCATGAATGCATGAAATATAAAGCCAGTTGTGACCGAAGTCGTCAGTGAAAAAAAAGAGAGCTTAAAGCTTAGACATTTATAGTAAAAGCCTAAGGCTCAATGTATAAAGAGCCTTATATCCCCAATGGATAAGGGATAGTATGATAGAGACCAATATATACAATAGATACAGAACAGTGAAAAAAGAACTCGGTCATAACAACGTTATAAATAAAGTTGAGTCTCTTAAACATTGCATACATATGTGATATGAATAAATTGAATGATTCCAATGTTTTAAGGATTTTTATTGTATGAAATGTGAGAATACTTATCGATGAACATGTTTGGCATGATCACGATGAAATGATGAATTGTATGGTTTTTGGAATGTGACATTTGTGAGTAAAGTGTTTCGTGATATCACATGATGATAAATGAGATAATGTTAAGTATGTGATAACATAAATTGTTCTGTTGCATGACAAGAGTGAACCATCAAGGATGGTTACTCAACTGAGTTTCCAAAGCCCACCCTAATTTGTAACATAATTTTCAGGCTCAGAGGAGACACCCAGTTAAATCAACTAAAATCTAACCATTGCTTTTAAGTAAGAGATAGAGGTTGGAATTAGTTGGCGTCTGTATAGGTTTTTCTATTATTTTTGTTTTAAAGAATGTATTCTGCAAATATTGTACCATTATATGTGAATAATTCTGATAAGTAATGACTTTATGACTCAAAATGTTTCAAATTTGAAAAGGGTCCAAATGATTATTGAAATTCTGTAATGTGAATATTGTTTGTGACATCATGATTGAAATTGTTATAAATAAAATGGGTCATTAGTAATTATTGGTTTTCTGAAAAATGCATGTGTTGCTTGAGAAAAAATTGCAATAAGTTCTGTTTGACTGCTCTAGCGCACCGCTTTCATAGATTCTATGTCCGAATGTCCACGGGTTGTACGGATACATGCTCAATGGAAGTGGGGTGTTACAATAACTTACTGAAAGAGTTCCTGGTGCAGACTTTCTACAATGGAGTGAACACCGACAAGAGGCACGATCTATGCAACTTCAGAAGGATCCTTAATGCGAAAGATTGTTGATGAAGTGGAGGAGCTAGTTGAGGAGATAGTGAGCAAAAGCTGCTATGGACAAACGAGTAGGGAAGGCAACCTGCTACCTTCAGAGAGCAAAGGGGAATCATCACGGTGGATCAAATGACAGAGATGTAAGCGAGGATCTACAACTTAACGTAACAACTCAACAGTTTGAAGACGTCATCTTCAGCCCAAGTGAAGGCCGTAAAATTGAATTGTAAGCTCTATGGAATGTTAAACTATGATATGATGGATTGCTATCTGATGAAGGAAGACAATCAGGAGAAAGTAAACTATATAGGGGTGCAATATGGATGAGGAGGGGGTGACATTCCCTACTCCAACACTTACGACCTTAGGTAGAAGAACCACCCTAACTTTTCCTAGATAAACAACACTAGAGGACAGTTTATGCCTCAAAGACAATCGGGCTTTTAGCAAGATAAAGCAAGCTCAATGGAATCAAAGTTGGACAAGATTTTGTATAAGATTGGAGGCATAGAGGATGCATATAGAAGGCTCGAAAGAAAATTCGAGTAAGTAACGAAGAACCATGCCTCATCCATACACAATCTAGAAGTCTAAGTGGGCCAATTACTGGAGGCAATGTCTACTTAAAATGCAGGAATCCTTCCAAGAAACATCGAGTCTAACCTGAAGGAATGGATCATGGCCATTGGTCAGAACTAGGATGAGGAACTTGAACAGATGAAGGAGGAAAGAGAAAAAGGAGAAGGTCAATAATTCTTTTCAAGTGAGCACATAATCGAGCTGATTAAGGCAACTCAACCTGTACCTCCATTCCCTATTTTTACTCAGTGAGAGTTATTTGCTACAAACAAAGCTAACATTGAAGGAATCTGTTAAGATGAAGGTTAAGGAGCAAACATTGGAAGAAGACCCCAACATCACATAGAAGAAAGAGGACCCAAGGGACTTTTTCATCCCCTGCAGTATTAATATAATCATCATAGATAGGGCATTTGTGGACTTAGGAGCAAGTATAAACATGATGCCCTACACCTTTAGTTAGAAGTTAAAGTTGAGAGAGTTAGTACCCACTAAGATTTTGGTAAAGATAGCCGACAGAATAGTACACAAACTGAAGGGGATTATAAAGGATGTTCAGGTAAAAGTTGGTAAATTTACTTTCTACATATTAGACATTGGAGAAGATGTGGAAACCCTGATAGTTCTTGGAAGATTGTTTTTAGCCACTGCTCATTCAATCATTGAAATTGATGGGGGCGAATTAACTTTAACAATAGGACATGAGCAAATAAGCTTCTAATTGTCAAGGAAAGACTATAGATCTCCTCTACCTCCAATGAATAGCAAGGAACCTAAACCTCAAGAAGAATGGGAAGATATTGAGGATCCTGGGAATGTATTCAAGAAGAAGCACTCACAAAGAAGAAGGCAAGGAGAAAAGAATTGTAAGGAAGGTGGAAATTGGAGCATGGTAGCCAAAACGTAAACTTTGAGATTAATGATGACGCTACCATTGCATTATGCATTCCAACCACTGTGAGATTAAAAGAACATCGGGCTATTGATGTTAAAAGAAGCGCTGCATGGGAGGCAGCCTATGAAAAATTAGTTTCTTGTTTATTTTTGTTAGAGCGTTTGAAATTTCATAGTTAGGATTATGGTATTTTGAATAAAATAAGGAAGGAATAGGATGTCAAAATAAAATGGATGATGTATTAAGCAAGTAAAAGACAAGTGAAAGGGGCCATAAAAGAATTAAGAAGTGAAATTGAAAAGATTAGGAAAAGAAAAAAAGAAAAATAAAAAGTGGTAAAAAACTACAGCCACGATCGTGGCCTGTGACAAGGCAAAAATAGGAGGGTGCATTTTTAAAAGGAAAATTTACCATTTTACCCTCCAACCGCCTTTATATTCTTTTATAACTTAACATTTTCATTCACTTTCATTTTCACTTTATCTCTCTAGACTTCAAGCCTACAAACGTTCTCACATCTCTTAAAAAATTTAAAACCTCTCGATTTCTTCCAAATTCTACCTAATTCCTAAGAATTATGTCAGACATTAAACAATTAGCTAGAGGGGAGCAATCAGGATGAAATCAAGTTGCGGGACTTGTGAGAAGAAATAGAGTAGCAAACTTTGGCGCACCCTTCTTGATCTACACAGAGGAGGAAGGTATTCGTTCTTTAAATACTAGACCAATTGTTGTTCCCAAATATTTTGATTTTGAAACACTCGATAGGCTAGAGTTGCATGAGAGGGTAGAAAATTTAGCTGAAAGAATCTAGTGTGCCCAATTTATACAGTTCCAATTTCCTGTTTATCAAGAGCTCATGTTGGAATTTTTCACTTCACTGACTTATGATCCTAGAAACCCCAACAAATTGTGGTTTAGGTCGAGAGGAAGAGTTTATAAATTGAATGTAGAAATCATGTGTGATATGTGTGGATTCCCCAAATCCTCCATCATCGATCAGCATAATGATTTTCATCCCTCTTAATATTGGAATGAACTCACTGGAATAGAGTAATTTCATGCCAAGAATGCTCATAACAATATTATACGATCCCACGAACACTTGTTGCTACACAAATTCATATGCCAGCTGGTTTTTGGCAAAATAGAAACTAGCAAGTGTTGCATAAAGGAACTATTTATGATGTGGTGCATAGACCACAACATTCCAGTATGCACATCCATATATGTGCTAAGTGTTATTGTCGTGACTCTATGCAACAGGAGCAACAATTTAGGAATGAGGTACATAGTGTTTACCACTGTTGAATATTATGGCATGGGCTGGATTGGGTTAACTATTGACCTCCCTGATTTCCTAAACCATCACCATTTATGGCGGGTTGAAATCCTTAAGTCCCATAACATGGAACTTAAGGAAATCATCCAGAAGACACTTGTGAGGGTTAAGGCCAGTCAGGTAAGTTCCAGCTCAGAGCCACCTCAGCAGGTAGAAGAGCTCAGTGATGAAATCGAGGAAGAGGAAGAAGAGCAAAGCTAGAAGGAAGTTCTGGATGCAATCTCTGAAACCAACAAAAAACTTGCGAAGAACACCAGAATGATGAAGGAGATGGCCCGAACACAACGACCCGCCTCTAACACCATCACCGCCTCCATCTCTATAAGAGTTTGTCTAACCCAGTTTTCTTTTTCAAAATAGTCTTCAGTTCTATTTTCTATTTTCTATTTTTATTTAGTTTCTGCCTACCTTAATTTTATATTTGCTCTTGTCTTTTATGTGCTTATTTGTTCTCTTCTCACATTGAGGACAATGTGTTGGTCAAGTGTGGAGAGGGTTATGCGTTTTACTTTTTATGTCATTTTGCATATGATATGAAAGTGCTAGGTTTGTGAATTGTTTGAATGTGTTAATGATTATTTAATTTTGAATATAGTCTATTAGCGTAACATCCCCTCACTTACGGGAAAGGGCAATTTTGTCTTTTTGAATGGGTTAGAATAATTGAAAGTGTCTTTATCATATTCATGCATTCATATATGCATATGAATAATAAT
>JANIIA010016733.1:0-13298 GCA_027478495.1 Erythroxylum alaternifolium | reverse complement strand
GCCACCCTCGCGGGGCACGGATCCGGGTATCACTATCGATATCGGGTTCGGGTTCAGCGGGAGTTGGGGTGTTACAAGAATGGCTCGATAGCATGGTTGATGGGCACCATCAGTGAGAGAACAGTATGTGGTCACATCTTTAATAGGCAAAACAATTAGTTGGCATGGTCACCTTTAGTAAGGAAAACAATTCGTTGACACTTTCACTGGCACTTTCAGTGAGTAAAGAACCATTATAACGATCGCTGGGTACCTTTAGTGAGAAAACAAAACATTATAATGGTCACTGGCCAGCTTCAATGAGAAAACAAATAGTTGGATTGGCCGTTGGCCAACTTTAGTGACCAAAACAAACCTTTAACATAGTTGCAGGGTACCTTAGGTCATCAAAACAACTAGTTGACATGATTACAGAGCACCCACAGTGAGGAGAAGAACCCATTGACACTGTTGCTAGGCACTTTCTATTAAACAATTGGCCATTGGCATAGTTATTGGACACCTTCAATAAGAAAAAAACTTGTTGACATGATCGCTGGCACCTTTGATGACCAAAATAACTCATTCATGCAGCCATTGGGCATTCCAAGTGAGAAAACAACCCATTGCTGCATCTTTGGTGGGCAAAATAGCTCACTAGCATGGTTGAAGGGCACCTCCAATCAGAAAACATCTTCAGGTCATGTCTTTGGTGGGAAAAAAATTAGTTGGCATGGTTACTGAGCACTCTCAATGATCAAAACAACTCGTTGACACAGTCATTGGGCACTTTCTATTTGTAAACAGCCCATTGCGATAGTAGAAGGGCACCTTTGGGGAGATAACAGCCACTGTATCGGTCACTATATAACTTTGATGAAAAAACAACCAGTTGGAATGGTAGTTGGGCACATTCGATCAGTAAAACAGCTCATTAACACTATCACTGGGTACTTTCGATGAGTAAATAGCCCATTGTAATGGCCATTGGGCAACTTTAGTGAGAAAAAAACCTATTCTAACTGTCATTGAGCAGCTTTGACGAGAAAATAAGTAGTTGGATTGGCCATTGGCTAACTTTGGTGACTAAAACAGTGCTTTGACATAGTTGCAGCGCACCTTAGATGAGGAAACAACTCCTTTGACATAGTTGCAGGGGACCTTAGGTAAGGAAACAACTCGTTGACATGGTTTTTGGGCACTTTTTAAAAGAAAATTGCCCATTAGCACAGTCATTGGGCCCTTTTGATGAGAAAGTTACCCATTGGCACAATTGTTAGGCACCTTTGGTGAGAAAAATACAAGTTGACATTACCGTTAGGCTCCTTCGGTGAGCAAAACAACTCGTTAACACTGTCACTGGGTACTTTTGATGGGTAAACAGCCCACTGTAATGGTCATTGGGCACCTTTGGTGAGAAAATAACCTATTGTAACCATCACTAGGCAGCTTCAATGAGAAAACAACTAGTTGGCATGGTCATTTGGTGCCTTTGGTGAGCAAAACAACCCTTTGGTACAGTTGTTGGGAACCTTCGGCAAGCAAAAAAACCAGTTGGTAAGATCACTGAGCAACGTTGATGAGGAAATGAACCAGTTGACATAATCCATGCACACTTTTGCCGAGAAAATTGCCCGTTGGCACGGTCGCTAGGCACCTTAAGTGAGAAAAAAACAAAATGGCATGGTCGCTAGGCCCCTTTGGTAAGCAAAACAACTCAATGACACACTCCCTGGGCATTTTCGGTGAGTAAATAACCCATTATAACAATAGTTGAGTACCTTTAGTGAGATAACAACCCATTCTGAAGGCCATTGTACAACTTTGGTCAGAAAATAACCAGTTGGCATGGTTGTTGGGCACCTTCGGTGATATGGTTGATATGGTTGTTGGGCACTTTCTGTGAGGAAAACAACCCATTGACATAATCATTGCACACTTTGATTGTGAAAATTGCCCATTGGCAAGATTGCTGGGCACCTTTAGTAGGAAAACAACTAGTTGGCATTGTCGTTGGGCACCTTCAATAAGCAAAACAACATATTGACACAGTTGCTGGACAGTTTCAGTGAGTAAACAACCCATTATAACTGTGACGGGGCATTTTTGGTGAGAAAATAGCCCATTATAACGGTCAATAGTTAGCTTCGACCAAAAAAATTAGTTGGGATGATCGTGAGGCACCTTCAGTGAGCCAAACAACCCTTTGGTATAGTTACTGGGAACCTTTGATGAGTAGAACAACTAGTTGGCATGGTCATTGGGCACCTTCGGTGAGCAAAACAACCCGTTAGCACTGTCCCTAGGAAGTTTGGTAAGTAAACAGCCCACTGTAATGGTTGCTAGGCACACGAGGCATCTTTAATTGGAAAATAACTAGTTGGCATGTCCATTGGGTACCGTCAATGAGCAAAACAATCCTTTGACATAGTTATTGGGCACATTCAGCATGCAAAACAGCTAGTTAGCATGGTCACAGAGCACCTATGTTGAATAAAACAACCCATTAACAGGGTTGCTAGGCACTTTTAATTAAAAAATTGCCTATTGGCACAGTCGCTAAGTACCATCAGTAAGAAAAAAACTAATTAACATGGTTGTTGGGCACCTTCGGTGAGAATAGAAACCTGTTCACATAGTCGTTGGGCACTTTATGTGAGAAAACAACCCATTGCCATAACATTGGTAGGCAGAATTGCTCGACAGCATAGTTAATGGGCACCATCAGTGAGAAAACAGTCTATAGTCAGATTTTTATGGGCACTTTCGATGAGAAAGTTACCCATTGGCACAGTCGTTGGGCACCTTTGATGAGAAAAAAACTACTTGACATTATCATTGGGCACCTTCAGTTAGCAAAACAACACATTAACACTATCACTGGGTGCTTTTGATGAGTAAACATCCCACTGTAATGGTCACTGAGCACCTTTTGTGAGAAAATAGCCCATTGTAACGGTCACTAGGCACCTTCAATGAGAAAACAACCTGTTGGCAAGGTTGTTGCGCACCTTCGGTGAGCAAAACAACCCTTTGGTATAGTTATTGGGCGCCTTCGACTAGCAAAACAACCATTCGGTAAGACCGCTAGGCAACTTTGGTAAAAAAACAACCTATGAACACAATCAGTGCACACTTTTGCTGAGAAAATTACCCATTAGAACGGTCACTGGGCACCTTAAGTGAGAAAACAACAAAATGGCATGGTCACTGGACACCCTCAGTGAGCAAAACAACTTGATGACACACTCACTGGGCACTTTTGGCGAGTAAATAGCCCATCATAATAGTAGCTGAGCCCCTTTAGTCAGATAACAGCCCATTCTAATGGTCACAATATATCTTTGGTCAGAAAATAATCGGTTGGCATGGTTGTTGGGCAGCTTCGCTGAGCAAAACAACCCTTTTACCTAGTTGTTAGGCATGTTTGGTGGGCAAAACAACCCTTTTGCATAGCTGTTTGACATCTTCGGTGAGTAGAACAAGCAGTTGACATGGTCGCTGAGCACCTTCTATGAGGAAAATAACCTGTTGACACAATCATTGGGCACTTTGATTATGAAAATTGCCCAATGGCAAGATCGCTGAGCACTTTTAGTGAGAAAACAACTAGTTGGCAACATCGTTGGGCGCCTTCAGTGAGCAAAACAACACTTTGACACAGTTGCTGGGCAGTTTCAGTGAGTAAAGAACCCATTATAACTATAGCGGGGCATCTTTGGTAAGAAAATAGCCCATTGTAACAATCACTAGTTAGCTTTTACCAGAAAAAATTAATTGGCATGGTCGTTAGGCACCTTCAGTGAGCAAAACAACCCTTTGGTATAGTTACTGGGCACCTTTGATGAGCAGAACAACTAGTTGGCATGGTCGTTAGGCAACTTCCGTGAGCAAAACAACCTGTTAACACTCTATCCCTAGGAACTTTGGTAAGTAAACAGCCCACTTTAATGGTTGTTGGGCACACGAGGCATCTTCAATTAGAAAATAACCAGTTGGCATGGGCATTGGGTATCTTTAATGAGCAAAACGACCCTTTGGCATAGTTATTGGGCACATTCAGTATGTAAAACAACTAGTTAGCATGATCACAGAGCACCTATGGTGAGCAAAACAACAAGTTGACACGGCTGTTGGGCACTTTTGATAAAAAAATTACCCATTAGCACAATCGCTAGGCACCTTCAATGTGAAAAAAACTAATTGATATGGTTGTTGGGCACCTTCGGTGAGAATAACAAACTGTTCGTACAATCGTTGGGAACTTTATATGAGAAAAAAACCCATTGCCACAACATTGGTGGGCAAAATGGCTCGATAGCATGGTTGATGGACACCGTTAGTGAGAAAACAGTCTATGGTCACATCTTTTGTGGGCAAAACAGCTAGTTGGCATGGTCATTGGGCACCTTTAGTGAGCAAAACAATTCGTTGACACTGTCACTGGCACTTTCAGTGAGTAAACAACCATTATAACAGTCGCTGGGTACCTTTAGTGAGAAAGAAAACATTATCACGGTCACTGGGTAGCTTCGATGAGAAAACAAATAGTTGGTTGGCCGTTGGCCAACTTTAGTGACCAAAACAACCCTTTGACATAGTTGTAGGTACCTTAGGTCATCAAAACAATCAGTTGGCATGATCGTAGAGCACCCATGTTAAGGAAAATAACCCATTGACACTATTGCTAGGCACTTTCTATAAAAAAATTGCCCATTGGCATAGTTATTGGACACCTTCAATAATAAAAAAACTTGTTGACATGGTCGTTGGCACCTTCGATCATGAAAATAACTCATTCATATAGCTGTTGGGCACTTTAACCCATTGCCACATCTTTGGTGGGCAAAATAGCTGGTTAGTATGGTTGATGGGTACCTTCAATTAGAAAACATCTTGAGGTCATGTCTTTGGTAGGAAAAAAATCAGTTGCATGGTCACTGAACACCCTCGGTGATCAGAACAACTCGTTGACACAATTACTGGGCACTTTCTATATGTAAACAACCCATTGCGATAGTAGAAGGGCACCTTTGGTGGAATAACAGCCACCGTATCGGTCACTATGCAACTTTGATGAAAAAATAACTAGTTTGTATGGTTGTTGGGCACATTCGATCAGCAAAATAGCCCATTGTAATGGCCATTGGGTAGCTTTAGTGAGAAAACAACCTATTATAATGGTCATTGGGCAACTTTGACGAGAAATAAGTAGTTGGATTGGCCATTGGCTAACTTTGGTGACTAAAACAACCCTTTGACAAAGTTGCAGCGCACCTTAGGTGAGGAAACAACTCGTTGACATGGTTGCTGGGCACTTTTTATAAGAAAATTGCCTATTAGTACAGTCATTACGCATCGGCACTATCGCTAGGCACCTTCAGTGAAAAAAAACCAGTTGACATGGTGTTTGGGCACCATTGACTAGAATAACAACCTGTTCACATAGTCTTTGGGAACTTTACACGAGAAAACAACCCATTGCCACAACATTGGCGGGCAAAATAGCACGATAGCATGGTTGATGGGCCCCTTCAGTGAGAAAATAGTTTATGGTCACATCTTTTGTGGGCAAAACAACCTGTTAGAATGGTCATTAGGCACCTTTAGTGAGCAAAACAATTCATTGACATCGTCATTAGGCACTTTAAATGAGTAAACAACCATTGTATCACTTACTGGGTACCTTTAGTGAGAAAACAACCTACTATAATTGTCACTGGGTAGCTTCGATGAGAAAACAAGTAGTTGGATTGGTTGTTGGCCAACTTTAATGACCAAAACAACTCTTTGACATAGTTGTAGGGCACCTTAGGTGATCGAAACAACCAGTTGGCATGATCACGGAGTAACTACAGTGAGCGAAAGAACCCATTGACACAGTTGTTGGGTACTTTCTATAAAAAAATTACCCATCGGCACAGTTATTGGACACCTTCAGTGAGAAAAAAACTAGTTGACATGGTGGCTTGGCACGTTCGATGACGAAAATAACTTGTCCATACAGCCATTGGGTACTTTAAGTGAGAAAACAACCCATTGCTACATCTTTGGTGGGCAAAATAGCTCACTAGCATGGCTGATGGGCACCTTCAATAAGAAAACAGCTTGAGGTCATGTCTTTGGTAGGAAAAAAATCAGTTGGCATGGTCACTAAGCACCCTCGATGATCAAAACAACTCATTGACACAGTCACTGGGCACTTTCTATGTGTAAACAACCTATTGCAACAGTAGCAGGGCACCTTTGGTGAGATAATAGCCCACTATATCGGTCCTTGTGCATCTTTGATGAAAAACTAACTAGTTGGCATGGTTGTTGGGCACCTTCGATGAGCAAAATAACCCTTTAGTTTTATTGCTGGGCACCTTTGTTAGCCCAAAAAAATCCTTTGGCTTAGTTGCTATGCACATTCGGTGAGCAAAACAACCAGTTGGCATGGTAGCTGGGCTACTTTGGTTAGCAGAACAACCCATTAACACTGTCACTAGGTACTTTCGGTGAGTAAACAGCCCATTGTAATGGTCAATGGGCAGCTTTAGTGAGAAAACAACCTATTATAATGGTCATTGGGCAGCTTTGATGAGAAAATAAATAGTTGGATTGGCCACTAGCCAACTTCTGTGACCAAGACAACCCTTTGACATAGTTGCAGGGCACTTTAGGTGAAGAAAACAGCCCGTTGACACGATTGCTGGGCACTTTTTATAAGAAAATTACCCATTAGCACAGTCGTTGGGCACTTTTAATGAGAAAGTTACCCATTGGCACAGTCATTGGACACCTTCAGTAAGAAAAAAACTAGTTGACATTGTCGTTGAGCACCTTCGATGAGCAAAACGAACCGTTCATAATGTCTTGGGGCACTTTCAGTGAGAAAATAGCCCATTGCCATATATTGGGTCGTTGGATACTTTCGGTGAGCAAAACAACCAGTTGGCATGGTCACTAGGCTCCTTCGATGAGTAAAACAAGTCGCTAAAACTATCACTGGGAACTTTTGGTGGGTGAACAACCCCTTGTTATGATCGTTGGGCACATTTGGTGAGAAAACAACCCATTATAACCGTCACTGGGCAGCTTCGATAAGAAAACAAGCAGTTGAATTGGTCGTTGGCCACCTTCGATGACCAAAACAACCCTTTGACATAGATGTTGGGAGCCTTCGGTATGCAAAACATTCAGTTGGCATGATTGTGAAGCACCTACGGTAGGAAAACAACCCGTTGACATGGTCGTTGGGCACTTATGAAGCGAAAATTACCCATTGGCATGGCCACTGGGCACATTCGATGAGAAAAAAACTAGTTGACATGGTCATTGGGCATCTTCGGTGAGCAAAACAACCTGTTCATATAGTTGTTGGGCACTTTTAGTAAGAAAACAACCCATTGCAACATCTTTGCGGCCAAAACAGCCTGTTAATACAATTGATGGAAACCTTTGGTGAGAAAACAGCTCGTGAGCACATCTTTGATGTGCAAAAAAACTAGTTGGCATGGTCGTTAAGTACCTTCGGTGAGTAAAAGAAATCATTGACATAGTCATTGGGCACTTTCAGTGAGTAAACAACCCATTGTAACAATCGCTGGGCACCTTGTATGAAAAAACAACCCATGGTAACGGTTAATAGGTAGCTTTAATGAGAAAACAACCAGTTGGCATGGTTGTTGGGCACCTTCGGTAAGCAAAATAACCTTTTGGCACAGTTGTTGGGCACCTTCAGTATGTAGAATAATCAGTTGACAAGGTGGCTAGGCACCTTTAGTGAGTAAAACAACCCGGTAACATTGTCACTGGGCACTTATGGTGAGTAAATAGCCCAATGTAATGGTTGCTGGGCACCTTTCGTGAGAAAACAACCTATTATAATTGACACTGGGCAGCTTCAATGAGAAAATAAGTGGTTGGATTGGTCGTTGGCCACCTTCGGTGATAAAAACAACCCTTTAGAGTAGTTGCTGAGCACCTTAGGTGAGCAAAACAACCAATTGACATGGTCACTGGGAACCTTCGATGAGCCCGTTAGGCACTTTAAGTGAGAAAACAACCCATTGCCACATATGTGGTGAGTAAAATAGCTCACTAGCATGGTTGATGGGCACCTTTAGTGAGAAAACAACTCGTGGTCACATCCTTGGTGGGAAAAACAACCAGTTGGCATGGTCGTTGGGCACATTCAATGAGCAAAACAATTCGTCGACACATTCATTGGTCACTTTCGATGAGTAACAGCCCATTGTAACGATCGATGGGTGTCTTTGGTGAGAAAACAACTTATCCTAATAGTCACTAGGCAGCTTCGATGAGAAAATAGCCAGCTGGCAAAGTCGTTGGGCAACTTTGGTGGGTAAAACAACCTTTTAGCATAATTGCTGGGCACATTCTATGGACAAAACAATCAGTTGGCATGATCACTAAACTCTATCGATGAGCAAAATAGCTCGTTGACACAGTCGTTAGGCACCATCAGTGAGTAAACAACCCATTGTAATGTTAGCTGGGCACCTTTGGTAAGAAAACAACCCATTGTAACAGTCTCTGGGTAGCTATGTGAGTAAACAACCCATTGTAACGTTAGCTGGGCACCTTTAGTGAGAAAACAACCCATTGTAACAGTCTCTGGGTAGCTATGATCAGAAAACTACCAGTTGACATGGTCATTGGGCACCTTCAGTAAGCAAAACAACCCTTTGCCCTAGTTGTTGGGCGCCTTTGGTGAGCAAAACAACCCTTTGGCGTAGTTGCTGTGCACCTTCGTTAAGCAGAACAACTAATTGGCATGGTTGCTAGACATGTTCAGTGAGCAAAACAATCCGTTTACACTATCACTGGGCACTTTCGATGAGAAAATAATAATGGTCACTGCACAAATTGGTGCCAACTGTTTTCCCACCAAAGATCTACCCACAAACTGTTTTCTCATTGAAGGTTCCTATCAACCATACTAGTGGGTTGTTTTGCCCTCCAAAGATGTAGCAATGGGTTGTTTTCTCACAGAAAGTGCCCAATGACTATATGAACTGGTTGTTTTGCTCATTGAAGGTGTCGAGAGACTATCTTAACTAGTTTTTCCCCCATCAAAAGTGCCCAGTGACTGTTTAAAATGGTAATTTTCTCATCATAAGTGCCCATTGATCGTGTCATGCCAACAGGTTGTTTTGCATACCAAAGGCACCCAGTAAGTATGCCAAAGGGTTGTTTTGGTCATCGAAGGTGGCCAACGACCAATCCAACTTTGTGCTTTCTTGTCGAATTTGCGCAGTGACCATTATTATTTTCTCCCTAAAGGTGGCCAACAATTAGGGCAAAGGGTTGTTTTGCTTACTGAAGGTGCCCAATGACCATGTCAATCGATTGTAACAGTTGTTGGCCACCTTTAGGGAGAAAATAATAATGGTCACTGCGCAAATTCGACGAGAAAGCACACAATTGGATTGGTCGTTGGCCACCTTCGATGACCAAAACAACCTTTTGGCATAGTTACTAGGTGCCTTTGGTATGCAAAACAACTCGTTGGCATGATCCAGGAGCACCTACGGTGACAAAACCAACCCGTTAACACGATCAATGGGCACTTTTGATGAGAAAATTACCATTTGACACAGTCACTGGGAACTTTTGATGGGGAAAAACTAGTTAAGATAGTCTCTCGACACCTTCAATGAGAAAAACAACCAATTCATATAGTCATCGGGCACTTTTTGTGAGGAAACAACCCATTGCTACATCTTTGGAGGGCAAAACAACCCACTAGTATGGTTGATGGTAACCTTTGATGAGAAAATAGTCTATGGGCACATCTTTGGTGGGAAAAACAACCATTGGCATGGTCGTTGGGCACATTCAATGAGCAAAACAACCAGTTCACACAATCGTTGGGCACTTTTTGTGAGAAAACAACCCATTGCTACATCTTTGGAGGCCAAAACAGACTGCTTGTATGGTTGATGGGAACCTTGTGTGAGAAAATAGTCCGTAGGCACCTTCGGTGAGCAAAATAATCCTTTGGCGTAGTTGTTGGGCACCTTTGGTGAGCAGAACAACCAATTAACATGGTCACTGGTTGCCTTCAGTGAGCAAAACAACCTGTTAAGACTGTCACCAGGAACTTTTGATGAGTAAAAAGCCCACTATATCAGTCGCTGGGCACCTTTGGTGAGAAAATAACTCATTGTAACAACCACTAGGCAACTTAAATTAGAAAACAACCAGTTGGTATGGTCATTGGGCACCTTTAGTGAGCAAAATAACCCTTTCGTGTAGTTACTTGGCATCTTTGGTGAACAAAACAACTAGTTGGCATAGTCTTCGACCACCTTCGATGAGGAAAATAACCTGTTAACACTGTCATTGGGAACTTTCAGTGAGTAAACAACCCACTTTAAGGGTCACTGGGTAGCTTTGGTTAGAAAATAGCGCATTCTACTGGTCACTAGGTACCTTCAATGAGAAAAAAAACTAGTTGGCATGATCATTGGGCAACTTCGGTGAGCAAAACAACCGTTTGGTATAGTTATTGGTCACCTTCGGCGAGGAAAAAAACCAATTGGTAAGATCACTGGGCAACTCTGTTAAGGAAAACCAGTTGACATTGGGTTCCTTCGGTTAGCAAAACAACCATTTGGCATGGTTGCTGGCACCTTCAGTAAAGAAAACAGCCTGTTGACACAATAATTAGGCATATTGGTTATGAAAATTGCCCATTGGCAAGGTTGTTGGGCACCTTTAGTGAGAAAATAACTCGTTAACACAATCTTTGGGCACTTTTGGTGAGTAAACAGCTTTAATTAGAAAACAACTAGTTGACATGGCGGTTAGGCACCTTTAGTAAGTAAAACAACCATTTGGCATAGTTGTTGGGCACCTTCGGTGAGCAAAACAACCAGTTGGCATGATAGCCAAGTAACTTTGGTGAGCAAAACAACCCGATGGAGACAATCACTGTAAATTTTCACTGAGAAAATTGCCAATTTGCACGATCGCTAGGCATCTTAAGCAAGAAAACAACTAGTTGGCATGGTCGCTAATCAGCCTCAGTGAGCAAAACAACTCCTTGACACAGTCACTAGGCACTTTCGGTAAGTGAACAACACATTGTAACAGTAGGTGGGCACCTTTGGTGAGATAACAGCTCATTGTAATAGCCACAATGTTTCAATAAGAGAAAGACCAGTTGGCATCGTTTTTGGGCACCTTTGGTGAGCAAAATAACCTATCAGCCTAGTTGCTTGGCACCTTTGGTGTATATAATAACCCTTTTGCTTAGTTTCTTGGCACCTTTGGTGAGCAGACCAACCAGTTAGCATGGTCGCTGTGCACCTTCAGTGAGGAAAACAACCCGTTGACATTATCGCTAGGCCTTTGGTTGTGAAAATTGGCCATTGGCAAGCTCGCTAGGCACTTTTAGTGAGAAAACAACTAGTTGGCATGTCGTTAGGCACCTTTACTGGGAACTTTTGGTGAGTAAACAACCCATTGTAATGGTAGCAGGGCACCTTTTGTGAGAAAACAGGCCATTATAATTGTCACTTGGTAGCTTTGATCAAAAACTAACTAGTTAACATGGTCGTTGGGAACCTTCAATGAGCAAAACATTTTGCTTATTTGCTTGGAACCTTCAGTGAGCAGAACAACCAGTTGGCATGGTTTCTATGCACCTTCGGTGAGCAAAACATTCTGTTAACACTATCATTGGGAACTTTCGATAAGAAAATAGCCCGTTGTCACGGTCGTTGGGCACCTTTGATGTGAAAATAACCCATTATAACTATCACTAGGCAACTTCGATGAGAAAACAGGTAGTTGGATTGGCTGTTGGTCACCTTTTATGACCAAAACAATCCTTTGGCATAGTTGCTGGTCATCATAGGTGAGCAAAATAACTAGTTGGCATGACTGTAGAGAGTATTCGGTGAGGAAAATAACCAGTTAACATAGTCATTAGGCATTTTCGGTGAATAAACAACCCACTATAACGATCGTTGGACACCTTTTATGAGAAAATAGCCCATTATAACAGTCACTGGGCAGCTTCGATGAGAAATGAAGCATTTGGATTGGCTGTTGGTCACCTTCAGCGATCGATACAACCTTTTTCCATGGTTGCTGGGTAGCTTAGGTGAGCAAAACAAGGAGTTGGCATCATTTTTGGGCACTTTTGGTGAGTAAAACAATCCTTTAGCTAAGTTGCTAGACACCTTCAGTGTGCAAAACAACCCTTTTGCCTAGTTGCTTGGCACCTTCGATGAGCAGAACAACCAATTGACATGGTTGCTGGGCATCTTCAGTGAGGAAAACAACTCGATGACATTATTGCTGGGCACTTTGGATATGAAAATTGCCTATTGGCAAGCTCGCTAAGCACTTTTTGTGAGAGAACAACTAGTTGGCATGGTCATTGGGCACCTTTGTTGAACAAAACAAGTCATTGACACAATCATTGGGCACTTTCGGTGAGTAAACAACCCATTGTAATGATAGCGAGTCACCTTTTGTGAGAAACCAGGCCATTGTAATAGTCACTTGGTAGCTTCGATCGGAAAACAATCAGTTACATGGTCGTTGGGCATCTTTAGTGAGCAAAACAACCTTTTAGTGTAGTTACGAGGCACCTTTGGTCAGCAGAACAATCAGTTGACATGGTTTCTGTATACCTTCGGTGAGCAAAACATTTCGTTAATAGTATCACTAGGAACTTTCGGTAAGTCAATAGACCATTGTAATGATCGTTGAGCACCTTTGATGAGAAAATAAACACCCATTATAACAATCATTGGGCAACTTCAATGAGAAAACAAGCAGTTGGATTGGTCGTTGGTCATCTTCTATGAGCAAAACAATCCTTTGGCATAGTTGCCAGGCACCTTAGGTGAGCAAAACACTAGTTTGCATGATCGCAGAGTGTATCTGGTGAGGAAAACAACCCATTAACACTATCACTGGGCACTTTTGGTGAGTAAACAACCTACTATAACGGCTGTTAGGCACATTTGGTGAGAAAATAGCCCATTATAACGGTCATTGGGTAGCTTCAATGAGAAATGAAGCATTTGGATTGGTTGTTGGTCACCTTCGGCAACCAGTCCAACCCTTTTCTATAGTTGCTGGGTAACTTAGGTGAGCAAAACAACTAGTTGGCATGATCGTGGAGCACCATCGATGAGCCCGTTGATAAGGTTGTTAGGCTCATTCTATACGAAAATTATCCTCATTGGCATGGTTTGTAGCATCCCAGTTTCATAGAACGGGTCGGACCAGAGAAACGGGTCCAAGTGAGGTAAGTAAGAGAAATTAGGAAAACACATCTCATGCTCATG
>JANIIA010016716.1:0-13300 GCA_027478495.1 Erythroxylum alaternifolium | reverse complement strand
CTCCCTTATTTTAGGATATGTATCGGAATGACCTACGGGCGTCCCGGTGCGTACCCTAGGGTAATGGGGTGTTACAATACATAAGTTCTACAAGACATATGTAAACTAGTTAAAAACAACTGCAACTCCTCAAATGCCAGCCGACAGACCTTTGATCCATATCTTTATCTAAAATGTTTTTAGAAATCTAGGTCTCCAGTCTAGTACCTGAAAATGTCAACATTGCAATTTGGTTGAGTTTTGCGAACTTAATGAGCGAACCATCATTAATGATCTCACTCCAAGCAAACACATAAATATCATATAACCAACCAAATTCACAACATTTTCTATCACAATAAGACATAATGAATGTCATACATATCACATACGTTCTTTCAGAACTTGTACAACCCAATCAATCACATTATCATGTCATATCACTTTAACATCACAACTTCGGAAAAGATTTCACAAGCATATATTTCATAACTATAAATATACAAATGCAGATGCACATGAGACTCCAGATTTGTTATTATTTGTTGTGATTGAGTTCCTTTCAAATACAGATACAGATACTGGCCCATTAGGCTCAGTCAGATTTAGAAATCACAAAGAAAAGCATGTGCAGAATTATGAGCTTATAGCTCTTTCAGACTGGCTACTCTAATCACAAGGTCTTTATCTGAATATGCATTTAATAAAATGCATTAGATAACAGAATATGCCATGAATAGAATTCACATATGATGCACATATAGAATCTTATATTCATCGGACCTCAGTCGCAAATTCAACTTTCATTGAGTATTCAAAAATCAGTTGCAAACAGATATCATTCAAATTTTAGATAAAAATAGAACACTTCCAATGCATTCCCGAATTTCAAACTCCTCAGACCTTTAAAGTCCAAAATTCACATACAGATCATAAATAGTTCACTAATTGGAAGATAAACGGAATCAATCAATCAATTCTAGGAATATCATCTAGGTTGACTCGCAAATGCTTCCTTTAGCTTATTGCCTTGAAGTCTCGGCAATGTCTGGGAGTGCTCGCTCGATGTGATCCTCTATATGCAATTATATACATTTATATATCTCTCATGTGCATTTTCATAAGAATAATCAGTCATAAATACATTTATGAATGTATCATGTATCATGTATGTTCAATGATAATTTCTCGGGTATGTTTCTTTAGTACTCTTCATAAATAATTTATAACACCTTTAAAACGTTCTTTTAATCCTTAATACCTTTTTTTCGCTTTAATCCTTAATCCCTTCATTAAACATCAACTAAATTCATTTAAGAGCTCATTTAAACCTACATGTCTCATATGGTAACATCCTTACTTGAATTAGGTTAAAAAAATCCAAACAAACACCCTTTGATAAAGCCTCTCGGATTGCAATCATGCAAGTGCACGATTGCGACTTTCCTTCTTCGCTGTAAAGTTATGATCATGCAAATGCACGATCATGCCCTGCTATGTTTTTCTTCCTCCTTTCTTCTGTTTGTCCAAAACTCACTTACATTTAAACCCCAAAGTCACTCCCATTTTCTAGATTAATATACCACAAACACATCATCATTCCATACTCATTCACATACCAATTTGTTTTCATGAAATTATTAAAATCTAATCAATTGATTATACCTCTTTAATTACATAATATCATTCATAAAACCTATCCTTTTCCATAACATGATATCCATTTTATCAAACACTTTATTATCATAATTCTATCATTTACAGTTGATGACCTGTTCATTTTTACTTCAGTTTTAGTTTAGTAATATCAATACACTGTTCAACAATTCATGATTTTTCATAAACCCCAAAACTATAACTATTCCTTATTTTTCCATATCATATGTTCTGCAATTTTTTCCAGGTTTTCTTAAGCAGATTTCGGATCAGATTTGTATGACCATTATGACCTAGGCAATAAGGTATTTAGATAACAACTTCTCCTAATAAAATGTTCCACAATGTCTTAAATGTCTAATGACATCAATTTCATGCATTTTGGTTCAGTATCATGCAAGTTATAGTAAAAAATCTACGAACTATTTTCATACTTTGACATAACAAAATTCTTAATTTTAACCTAATTTCAAGACCCCCTTAAAGATAGATTTCAAATTCAATTCCTTCACAAACAATGTAGCCATTTGTCTCTAGTTTACTCCAAATCAAAATCCATCCAATTTGGATATTCACAGATCAAGTTGTGACCAAAATACAGATGCAAGTTTAGTAAAATACTATATATAACATACTCCAGCACACTTCATATAACACTTTCCGCACATTTTCGTTTTGCTTGTATCATTGAAACTCTTCTTCCTACAACACCACTCATGTATGCATTCATTTATCTTCCTACACTACTCATGCATGTATCCATTTACAAACATTAAAATATCATCAAAATGTGATTTACATTACCCATATAACTTAAAGCATCACTTACTTGATTCAGAAAAATTCCAGCAATTGAGAGTAGTTAGAAGAGATTTCGGTGGATGGACAAGAATAGAGAGACAACATATGGTTTGAAAGTGGTTTCTTTGCAAGGTGTCACGTTGATGAATTAACCAAAAGCCAATACAAAAAAATGAGCAAAGATGGTGTTTAGGTGATGGGAAAGCACGAAGAAAGGTTTAGATGATTTTGGTGAAACCAAAGAAAAGAGTTGCAAAAATCTTCCTTACCTAACAAAAAACGTGACTTAGGCGGCTTAACTTAGCTTTGCCACATGTCTCTAATGTATGTCTTGCATTTGTCTTCATGTGAAGCTGCCAAATGTCACTTAGCTATTGGTCCACATGTCACACATTAATTTGCCCAATTGTCACATATTTACTAGTCCATTTGTCACACTTCTATTTGTCTTTTATTTCTATATTTTTCCTAGTCTAAAATACTCCAAATTTTTTATAAATTTTCAAAATATTTGAATGTCTCCAAAAAATGTGAAAATAATTCTAATAGATACCAATTAAATTTTCAAGACAATTAATCCATAATTCACACTTTAATCACATTAAAATCACTTATACCCAGAAAATGTCAATGAATGCATGTACAATTATTCTCATGAGTGACAACATTATTCACGTGCATGTGTATGCCATATAATGCATGAAATGCACTTCTAAATTCTCAATAAACTCTTATATATATATATATATATATATATCCTAGGGTTCTAACCTTAATCATGGAATAATATTCTAAGGTTCTAACCCTAATCATGAAATAATAAGATGTTACATATATATTGAGGCTCTAAAATTTTAGAGCATCTCAAATAAGGTTCATCAAAGATATCAAGTCTATCTATGCACGTACTATCCACATCAAGATTGTAATACAAAGCCAAAGTAGTAACATTGTGATCCATGCCAAAATATGAGCTTTTCTTAGTAATGCAACTCACAATAGATTGAAAAATGCAATAAGGGGTATTCACTTTAATTTTACAATCTATGCACAAAAAAAGAAGAAGTTCCTTAGCTGAACTCTTCTTGCTTTTAGTTTTGTTAAAAACAATTAGGCACATAAACTTGTGAAGAAGTAAGTGCTTAGTGCTACGATTCAAAATCTTGGGTGCATTCCTAAAGTCAAAGGTGTTTTCACCCGTAAGGATCTTCTAATAATCATCCATATAAAAATCATCATGGTCATCCAAAACTTTGATGTTACATATTTCAAAGAGTGCACGAATGACTGTGTAATCCAGCCTATATGCATGACCACCTATCCTAAACTAGAATGTGTCCATTTTAGTATTTTAGCGTACAGTGGTTAAAAATTCTATAGTCATCATAGGGTATATCGACACATCACAGTGAATTAAACGACCCTAACCAATATTTTTAGCCAATCTTTCAGTATTACGCCTTAGTCTTAGAGTTTCTAACAAGTCAAAATCAAAGTACCTAGGAGGTAATAATGCCTATCTTTAAAGTCTTGAAATCTCATTCCTTTTTCTTCTAAAAAATAGGGAATGGGGCACGAAAAGTGGCTATCATGTTTACCTTCTTCGAAGACTTAGAGGGTTAGTTGGTCGGTTGTTTTAGAGGCTACAAACTTCTTTGGATCCATTTAAGGAGAAAAACTTGCAAAAATAGTCCAGAGAGAGGTTAGCACGTTTTTGAGAGTGAGAGAAAAAAATATACCAAATCCCTGGATTTTTTAGTAGGTAATGTGAAGTAAGTGTTAAGGGAGTGAATAATGACAAAAAAAGTGGAGAAAATACCAAGATTTGGGGGAAAGATGAAGGATTTTCGAGGTTTGGGTGAGTGGGTGTTGATTTTAAAGTGGGAGAATGTGAGAAGATGAAGAAAAAAGAAAGGAATGATTTGTAAAAATATTTCAGCTAGGGATCCCACGATCATAGGTTAAGGCTCCAGAAACTTTCTAAATTTTAGCCCTCTTCTAAGCTTCGCATGCATTCCCAATATTTAAGTGATACGCAAACACATTAAAATCACCTAACTAATAAGAAATTTGAAGAGAAAACAAGTTAAAACTCAAAGAAAACCTAAGTAAACACCAAGAAATTATAGCAAACTTAAATTAAACATAATTAAAACCAAACAAATCAAACAAAGAAGTAAAAAAGACATGTAAAAGAAAGATAAACATGTTAAGTTAAGGTCATTAGCTTGACCATTCCATATGCATTCATGAAAGGGTGGAAGAAAGGAAA
The DNA here is from genome assembly GCA_027478495.1 of Erythroxylum alaternifolium. Taxonomy (NCBI): domain Eukaryota; kingdom Viridiplantae; phylum Streptophyta; class Magnoliopsida; order Malpighiales; family Erythroxylaceae; genus Erythroxylum; species Erythroxylum alaternifolium. The sequence goes on along the minus strand of JANIIA010016716.1, from coordinate 8,592 downwards.
GATGACTTCCTTTTCTTGTGAGTATGGCTTGCATCTATGCCCATTGATCTTGAATGCTTTACCCTTGTCATTTTCCAACTCCAAAGCTCCAAGGGGAAACACTTGAAGGATCTTGAACGGTAAACTCCATCTTGAATTGAGCTTTCCGGGAAATAACTGAAGTCATGAATTGAATAAAAGCACTAAGTCCCTATTCTTAAACTCCTTTTTAATGTGAGCATCATAACACTTTTTTACCCTTTCATTGTAAAACTTAAAATTGTCATAAGCTTTAAATCTTAAATCTTCTAATTCATCAAGTTTTAAGAATCTTTTCTCACCTGTAAGCTTCAAATCCATATTCAACTTCCAAATTGCCCAATCAGTTCTATACTCCAAAGATAAATGGAAAGCCTTGCCATACACATGTCTATATGGAACAGTACCTATGGGTGTCTTGAAAGCTGTCCTATACGCCACAAGTGTATTATCTCACTACCTTCTCTAAAATCTTCTTCAATTATCTGTCACCACTTCCACTTGGCCACTCATCTGTGGATGGTAAGGAGTCGCTACTCGATGATGCATATTATATCTTTCCAACCAGTATGTATATGTTACCTGATAGTTGTGATTTGCATGATGTTTTAGGGTTCAATTTGTTATGTATTTAGTGTTAATTTGAGTGTTTAATGTGCATTTAGTTTTTAATTGTGTTAATTTATGTGTTTAATTGTTTTTATAGGTTAGTATGAGTCCTTGAGCTTAGATGCTATAATTTTGAGGTGCCTTGATGTGTTTGTTAGTGTTTCGAGGAAAATGGCAAAGAACAGAGAAGTTTTGAAGAGTTTTAAGCTAAAAACATAGCCCACAATCGTGACACAGCAGGCTACGATCGTGATAGAAAGAGAAGAGTTGATAGGACCCAGGCCACGATCATGCATTTTGGGCCACGATCGTGACAGAGAGCTATGTGTCAGGCGACGATCATGCACTTTGGGACATGATCGTGATAGAAGGTTAGACATTACGATTATGGCCTACGTCTGGCTAATACAGAAAGTCAAATTTTGCAAGATTTTTCGAACCCTTTTGACCCCTAGTTAACCTTAGGGCTTTCAAGATATAAATAGAACATTATAAAACTGATGGAAGAGTTTTTATAGAGCTTTCACATCAGCCAAAAGTTAGAAACCTTGGAGAATTATTGAGTGATTTAAGGAAGGAGACGAAGGAAGAGAGGCACAGAGACGAAGCTTGATGTAAAGTATTTCCCATAACTGGTGGTTTCCTACTGTTGCTGGCTCCATTGATCCATTTCGAGCATATTTTCCAATTTATTTCAATTTTATTGATGTATGAAATTAAGATAATTGTTGAGAATAGGTTATATCGAATGTCAATTTTTGTCTAAACTAACCTTCAAGATTTTGATTCATGAGATTAATAAAGTTTGATTTATTATGATTTATTTGAGTTATTTGTGATTCAATATTTGTTCTTAATAATTTGGCAATAAACTAAAAGGGTGAGCTAAATGAATATCATCAAATTGGGTTAAGAGAGTTTGGTAATTTGATAGATAATAATTGAATCAAACTGGTGAAATCGTGTAGCGAGAGATCGAGCATAGGTTTCCAGTAGATTATTAGACAATTTTAGAATTAATTTAGGTCTTGGGTAAATTGTCAATCAAGAGATCACAATTCCATAATTTAAATTAGGGATTATTAATTAGGGTTTAAACATTATAACTCGAGAGAGAGTAATCCACCCTAGAATCGTCTAGACCCAATAATTCAGTAATTGCATAATTGATTAGATTTTCATTAATTTGGATTAAAATGCCCTTTCTCGAAATTGGTAGTTCCTAGGTTAATTTTTGATTTGGTTGTGTGATTTGCTATTTTGATATTATTTCTAAAATTTAGTTCTCATAATTGATTATTGATTGATTAATTTTCTGCATTGATTGTTTATTTTAGATTGTTGTGATTTAGTTCGACCTTAGATTTTAGGACTAGATTAACCCTCCTCGTGGGATCGATACTTTAGGTACTATGAAAAAGACCCGTGCGTTTGCGGTATTATTAAGGTTAAAATAATAAAACTTAGCATATGTAAACCTACGATCAAGTTTTTGGCGTCGTTGTCGAGGAGGTGATAGTTTAGTTCTATAGTTTAAGATGTTAGATTAGTTTTTAATATTTGTTTTCATTTCTTTCTTTTCATTTTAGAATTCATGCTCTTGTATGAACACAAAAGTCATGAGAGGTTTGAGTCATGTAGCAGAGATGTTAGATTTAGGTATCACAAGATTAGAACGAACTATTAAGAAAGCTCGGTGAGAAGAAGAAGAAGAGATAGGAAAATCATCAATGGCCAAGGAATTTCTATGGAATATAGATTAGGAAGCAAAGCAAGGACAACAACAAAAGACCCTGATGGACTTTATGAGGCCAGAGTTCAACTCATCAAACCAAAGAGTGGCTAGACCGCCATTTCAAGAAGCCTCGTTCGAGATAAAACTGACCCTCCTCAAAATGGTTCAGTCGAACGTGTAATTCTATGGATTGAAGAATGAGGATCTGAATGTGCACATCATTAACTTCCTTGAGATCTATGATGCCTTCCAATATCATCAGATGTTAGAGGATGTGGTTATGTTCCCCATTACACTTAGAGATAGAGTGAAGGTTTGGTATCATTCACTAAGCCCAGTTAACATCACAACATAGGATCAACTTATGCATGCCTTCTTGGACAAGTACTTCCCGCTGACCAAGAAAATGAAGATTATAAAGGAAATCACTAATTTCAAGCAAGGTGATGGGAGTCCATCTATGAAGTGTAGGAAAGATATAAGGACCTACAAAAGAAGTGCCACACCATAACTTACCCAAGAAATTCCTTCTACAGACCTTTTACAATGGAGTTAACCCACAGACAAGAGGCACAATCAACATAGCATTAGGAGGATCCTTGAAGAAAAAATTGTTAATGAGGTAGAGGACCTGATTGAGGAGATGGCAAGTAATAGTTGCTTGTGGAAAAATGAGCGAGGAAGGCAACCGGCTACTTTTAGAAAGCATAAGGGAATTTTCATGGTCGATCAGATGATAGAGATGCAAGTAGAGATTGAAAACATAATGTGAGAACTAAATAGTATGAAGGCATCATCCCCAGCTTAGGTAAAGGCTGTGCAGTTGACATGTCAGCTCTATGGTCAGATAGACCATGATATCATAGAGTGTTACCTAATGAAGGAGGATGGTTAGGAGTAAGTGAACTACATGGGAGTATAATATGGACAAGAAAGGGGTAATAATCCTTACTCCAATACTTACAACCCTGGGTAGAAGAATCACCGAAATTTCTCTTGATTGAACAACATTGGCAGACAGTTCAGGCCTCAGGAAAAATAGAATTTTCAGTAAGACAAAGCGAGCTTAATGGAATAAAAGTTAGATAAGATTTAGATAAGCTTGGAACTTTAGACAATGCACAAAAGAAGCTGGAAGATAAATTTGAGCAAATCACTAAGAACCATGCTTCATCAATTCGTAATCTAGAATGCTAAGTGAATCAATTGTTGAATGCTTTTTCCATATAAAATTTGGGAAATATTCTTAACACTTCAGGAACAAAATCAAGGGAGCAACTAAAAGCTATTACACTTCAAAGTGGGAAGGAACTTTAATCACCCATAAGGACAGTGGAGGAGCTTGTCCAGCTAGTAGTGAAAAATAAGGAAAAGGAGAAATAAGTGGACATGAGCGAATACCTTCCTTATGTTGCACCTCCACCGTATCAACCCAAGGCTCCTTTTCCTCAACGACTACAAAAGAAGAAGTTAGATGAACAATTTGCAAAGTTTGTTAAGAAGTTATGGATGCTACAGATTAATCTCTACTTTGCTAAGGCATTAAAACACATGCCTAAATATGCAAAATTTCTAAAGGACATATTATCGAAGAAGCGTACTTGGGAAGATAATCAGACGGTAGCTCTAACTGGCACTTGTAGCTCAATAGTCACCAATGAAATACCTTCGAAATTGAAAGATCTAGGAAGTTTCACAATATTATGTATGGTTGGTGAATTTGAATTTATAAAGTGTTTATGTGATTTCGGAGCTAGCATCAATCTTATGTCGTTGTCGATATTCAGGAAGTTAGGACTGAGAGAGGTCAAGCCAACATCAATTTTAGTTCAATTGGCTGATCAATCCATTAAAAGGCCATTCGAAATAATGGAAAATGCTTTGTTACGAGGGGATAAGTTCATTATTCTAGTGGATTTTATGGTTCTAGATTTTGAAGAAGATAAAAACCACCCACTGATCTTAGATCTACCATTTATGAACATAAGAAAGGCTATAAATGACGTTCATGAAGGGAAATTAACACTTCAAATAGGCAAAGATTAGGTCGAATTCAATATGAACAAGAATTTAAAGAATCCAACAACGAGCAGTGCATGCATAAAAGTTGAGATTATGGATCAAAATTTGCAAGAACAAGTTGAGATTACAAAGCAGAAGTACAGTCATTAGAAGTAGAGGCTGAAATTGAATATCAAAATCCTAAATCTAAAGGAGATGATGAGATAGAGAAGGCATATGTTCAAGTGCAGCAAGACAAATTAGTTTAGACTGAAGCACCCACATCACCGTCTTTAGAGAAACCTCTGACATTAGATCTTAAGCCTTTGCCTGCACACCTTAAGTATACTTTTCTTGGTGAAGGTCAAATGCTACCAATAATAATTTCCAACCAATTGAATGAGAAGTAAGAAAGTAAGGTCGTGGAAGTTGTTAAGAAGCAGATGAAAGCCATTGGATGGTAGATTGCTGACATGTGTACATGCATTGAATAAACTTAAAGGAAGGATATAAAATGGTGAGGGAGAGTCAACGGAGACTAAATCCTAATATGAACGAGGTGGTCAAGAAAGAGATCATAAAACTCCTAGATGCAGGGATAATTTATCCCATCGTTAATAGTGAATTGGTCAGCCCAGTACAATGCACACGAAAAAATGGAGGAATGACAGCAACAGAAAGTGATAGTGGAGAAGTAATTTCAACAATAATAGTCACAGGAAGGAGAGTATGTATAGATTATTATAAACTCAACTCAATAACTAAGAAAGATCACTTCCCTCTTCCATTTACAGACCAAATGATAAAAAGGGTAACGGGCCATTCATTTTACTGTTTCTTAGATGGATACTCAGGCTATAATTAGATTTTTATCTACCCTGATGATAAGGAGAAATCCACATTCACTTGCCCCTATGGCACCTTCGCATGCAGATGGATGCCTTTTGGGCTTCGCAATGCTCCAGCCACATCTCAGAGATGCATGATGTTGATCTTCATTGAAATGATAGAAAACATAATAGAGGTGTTTATGGATGATTTTTCAGTCTTTGGAGATTCTTTTGATATGTGTTTAACTAATTTGGATAGAGTTCTTCAAAGATATGAAGAATCACATTTGGTGCTAAATTGGAGAAATGTCATTTTATGGTATAAGAAGGGATAGTGATAGGGCATAAAATGTCACATCAAGGATTCGAAGTTAACAGAGCAAATATAGAGGTAATAGAGAAACTCCCGCCATCAAGCAATGTAAAAGGTGTGCGAGGATTCTTAGGTCATGCAGGATTCTACTGTAGACTCATCAAAATTTTTTCACAAATTGTAAGACCTTTGATAAACCTTTTAATTAAGGATGTGCCCTTTTTGTTTGATGATAAGTGTATGTCTACATTCAATATCTTAAACGATGCATTAATATTAGTACCGATTTTATCACCACTAGACTAGACACTTCCATTCGAAGTGATATGTGATGCAAGCTACCAAGTTATAGGTTGTGTTTTGGTCCAAAGGAAAGATAAGAAGCTACATGCAATTTACTATGCCAGTAAGACTCTTATAGGTCCACAACTGAATTATACCACCATAGAGAAGGAACTAATTGCAGTAGTGTACGTGTGTGATAAATTTTGGCAATATCTATTGGGTTCAAAGGTAATTGTAATCACTAACCACGTGGCACTCAAATACCTTTTCAACAAAATGGATGTAAACTTAGGCTCATTCGATGGGTGTTACTTCTACAAGAATTTGATATAAAGGTGAGAGATAAAAAAGGAGCAAAAAATGTGGTTACAAACGACTTATCTAGACTTAAGGGATGGGATACAAGCGAAGTTATGACATTAACAAAAATTTCCTCGATGAAAATCTGATGCAACACCATGGTTTGTAGATATTGCCAATTATGTTGTCAGTAAACTTCCGTCAGATCTCTCGTACCAATAAAGGAAGAAGTTCTTGCATGATTGTAACTGATATGTATGGGATGAGCCACCCTATATAGAGCTTGTGTAGATGGGTTAATGTGACATTATGTTCTAGATGAGGAAAAGCTATACATCCTTAAAAAATTCCATAAAGGTTAGTATGATGGGCATTATGGAACCAACAAAACTACAACTCTACTACTTGAGAATGGATTTTATTGGCCACAGTTGTTTAAGGATGCGCAAACGTACGTGGCACAATATGATCGATGCCAGAGAATAGGTAACATTTCCAAGCGGGATGAAATGCCTTCATCAAACATTCAAGAAGTTGAAATCTTCGATGTATGGGGCATCAATTTTATGGGTCCGTTCCCATCTTCAATGGGGAACATGTATATTTTAGTGGGAGTTGATTATGTTTCATAATGGGCCAAAGCGGTAGCATCTCCAACCAATGATGGGAAGGTAGCGTAGAAGTTCATTAAATGGCTATTGAACCGGTTTAAAGTGCCATGTATAATGTGATGGAGGGGAACATTTTTGTAACAGATCTTTTGATGCCCTTTTAAAAAGATATGGAGTGCACCACCTAGTTGCTACACCTTACCACCTACAGACTAGTGGCCAAGTAGAAGTTGTTAACTGTGAACTGAAATGAATTCTGGAAAAGACAGTGATCAACTTTCGAAAAGATTAGGTAGCAAAGCTAGACGACGCCTTATGGGCCTATAGGATAGCTTTTAAAACACCTATTAGAACAACTCCATATATGATCATTTACAGGAAAGCATGTCATTTGTCGGTTGAATTAGAGCATCAAGGACACTGGGCAATTAAGGCATTAAATCTTGAATAGAAATAAGCTGGCAAGAAGAGACTTCTCCAGCTGGATGAACTTGAAGAGTTTCATTTTAATGCTTACAAAAATAACAAACTCTATAAGGAAAAGGTGAAGAAATGGCACAATGCTCATCTCAAGCAAAAGGAATTCAAAGTAGGAGACATTGTACTACTATATAATTCAAGGTTGAGGTTATTTCTAGGGAAGTTGAAATCTAGATGGAGCGGACCATTTACGGTTATTCAAGTTTTTAATCATAAAGCCCTCACATTGGAAAACACTAACAAGGAGACTTTCAAAGTCAATGGGCATCGATGTAAGCATTATTTTGGAGGAGCAATTCCCAAAGATAAGGAAGTGATTTCCTTGTCTCCGAATAATTAAAGATGCTTTCCTGGACCCAAAGTCAAGTTAAGGGTTATAAACTAGCAAGTTTTGAATTTTATTTAAAATGTTAGCTGTAGTTAGTTTTATTTTTAATAAAACGTTAGTGATTCGTGTGAACTCTCAAGGCAACCATCACCTCCTCAATCTCCATAGGCTTTGTGTCTATCCCATTTACTTTTTCTTTTTCATTTTAGCCTTCAGCTCTAATTTTTATATGTTATTCGTTTCCTTCACACATTGAGGACAATGTGTTGTTTAAGTATGGGGAGGGATTATGTGTTTTACTTTTGAAATGTGATTTTTTCATATTGTATGATAGTTATTAGGTTGCATTTTGTGAATTGTTTGAATGTGTCAATGGCTTGAATGGAGTGGAATTTATTTAAGTTTGAACATAGTCTATTAGGTTGTAAATAATCATTAGCTCATAAAATTAGTGAATTAGGAGCCTTTCGATAAATATACAAATTTAGTGTAAATTTAGCCCCCTATAGGCTGACACGTCCATTCATAATTTGAGGCCTTTTAACTTAAGTAGCTTAACTAGTATTTTTTTCATGGAAATGAGTAGCTTAAACAACAAGGTAGGTAATAAATAAAAATAAAAAAGGATATTTGTTTTTATTAAATAAATCATTATTCTGTTGGCCTTCGGGTTATGAATAGAGTTAGTAGCCAATTGAAAATGTGATATAGTTGAATAATCGGATCGGCATGTATCACAAATGTGTGCCTTCACATCAAAAAACTATAATGACATTTCAACTAAGTAGTTTAATAAAAACATGACCTAGTTGAGTAACCAGATCAACATTCATTACCAATGTTTTCCTCCATGTAAAAAGACTAATCCTGTGTTTAAGAATAATAAAAAAATGTTATTCATTAATAAAACCTATTGGACTTGTAATAAGTTTGACTTTTCATGAAAATTTACTTAATAATAGTTATAGAGTTTGAAGGACCGAAGAATTATTAATGTGGGTGTACAATTGAAAGGGGTGAATAAATTAACACTTAGATCTCGATTAAATTGTATATTTAGTTCAAAGCCCCTAAATATAGAT
>JANIIA010016649.1:0-13305 GCA_027478495.1 Erythroxylum alaternifolium | reverse complement strand
GGAGAACCAGAAATCTTGATGTCAAGCGAGTGTATGAAAGAGGTATCGGAATACCCATGAGTTGTTCGCAAATACCGATTCTTTCATCAAAACATGATATTTTCGATTCCTGCATTGTTACAATGTTCTTCAAATTATAGACCAGAGTGCTATATGATCGATGACGCTTTGTGCAACTTCATAACATGAGATTAATATAGACTTTGAGAAAACCAAATGACCTAACAATTGAAGAAGCTATCAACATATTCTTGTAGAGAACACCAAAAATCCAAACTCATCACTTGAACAGGTAGCATCAATTTACAGGAATCAAAACATAACGTAAAAAGTCTACTGATTAATCATTTAGAGAATTTTGAAAGAGATATACCAGTGTAGTTCTCTTTGATTCCTCTAAATTGAGCAACTGAGCCTTGCATCTGCAGAAATCACTCTCTTATGAAGCACCCATGCACAAAATCACAAAGAACATTTGTTGGTTTGATGAAGCAATTAACTTTGCGATAGAAGAAAAACCCACGCACAAAATCTGTCTCTTATGAACGTTGGGAGATTTTAGGCTACAGATTAGAGATTTTAGTTGGGAATTTTAGGAATGATCAACATAGAAGAGACAGAGATATAAATTTTACTTGAAACTATGTCATTTTATTATCATCAACTTCTAAAATTGACGTTGTTTCTCTAATCAAACAAACTTCTCTTAATAACGCCAACATGTTTGATTAGTGAGGGTCGTAGACACGTGACAATGTCACATTAAGAAAGATAACATTGAGACTAAAGTAAGGCTAGAACTGAAAAAATTAAAAATTTAGATATTTTCTTGCTACTTTTTAAAGTTTGGACTATAATTAAAAAATTAAAAAAAAATTAGGCTTTTTTTTTTTTTGGGATAATTAACCCATCTCAAATATGGGTTTTGTTTCTTTCCATTGAGAAAGTCTTTGTCTGTAATCTAATGCCCATTTGGGGCTCAAAGTTTCTTCAATGTCTTTCGTTACTGTGGAAATTAGTTCATATTTAATCAAATTAATGGGTTTTTTCTTGCAATATGAGATGATGTGTGAATACTCTTCGTCTGTATGAAGTTGCCTGAAAAGGCATCTACTTTTGAATCTGTTTGAGAGTAATTTGCTATTAGATTCTCTGTGTTAACGTAATTCTTTTTGTATCTCTGTTTTTCTACTCTCTTGGTGTATTGTTAGGCTGAAGTTCGTGCAAGTGTCTTTGAGGCTATTGAAAAGGAGGATAGGGTAATTGATAAAGACGAAGGCTTGCCTCCCTCATTATTATGTAGCTGCAATGAATCGTGCGAGACAGCTTCATGCATCTCCTTCAGGTTACTTATTTGACATTGGCCTCGAGTTTATTCACAAGTTTGAGGCGATAAAGCTTATCGCGTTTTCCTTTCTTGAAATGAATTCGTTCTCACAGTAATCTTTCACTGTATGTTCGAATTTCTAAATCATCAAACTTCCACATTTCTATGATCTTATGGAAATGGAGATACTGGCCCTTTACTTGAGGATGTTCTTGAAGGATTTTTGAAGTTTGGGGCTGTCCTCAAGATTCTTCTCTGTATATGAATGTTTCGCACAGTTTTCTTAGACAAACAGAAATGTGGTATCGTATAATCAGCCAGTAATCTTCAGATGCCGGCGTTAGAAGATTGAATTTATTTGCTTGGTTGTACTTTTCGTCAACCCTGTGTTCCTACTTGGACTAATTTCTACGTTCATTGAGAAACAGAACCTCCTGCAAGGAATGGGTACTGGCAGGAGGGTATCAGAAACCGAATCTGAATCAATTGAGCCTAGGAATACTCGATGACCGTCTTCATCATCTGTTTCTGGTGGCTTGCCTCTCCTGGGAAGGTGCTGGACCAGTCTATATGATGTTCTCTCTTTCCCTGCTAATACTTTTGAACTTTTCCTAAACTCTTCCACTTCCCCTTCCAATTCATATTTTGTTTTCGGTGTCTGGGGATGGATATCTAGACCTGCTTCTTCCCAGTCTTCTGGTAAGTGATAATCCAATTTGTCACTTATTCACAATCTCCTCGCTTGCTACTTGCTATCTCCTGACACTATCACTATCTAGACAGGAGAGCAGGATCCTCCATGTCTAGCTACAGGAAAGACGATGACAATTGAAGATACGACAGTGATGAACTCCCGAGGATGTGATTCGACCCGACCGCCCTTGAAAATCTTCAGCCGGATAGGAAAACTAGTAATATGACCAATTCCTGCTGGTTAGTATCCCGTCCTTGTTACATCAAACTTATGTAATTTTATAAAAAAAAAAGAAAAAGAAATAGATTTCATATTATCATCAAGTATTAGGAAATTTACTATATGCAACACATTTGCCAATCTTCGGTCTTTCTATATTAACCCGAAAAACGAAAGTTTGCATGATAAACCATATTTGTACAACGCATTATCCTAATATGTCAAGGATTTGGTTGCAGGCATGCTGGAGATGGACTTGCGATGAGGGTAGGGCTGACCATACGCAGTGAAGTAGGCTGTTCTAATTATTCTGTCTATTGAATCTTATCCATATTTTTATATAGAGTTCACGTAAATATGTAAATAAGATTTAATAAAACATAATAAGAATACTGTAATTGAAAGAAAAGATTTGTTGTGTGGCTTGAATTTTGGTTCACGCTTGAATAAAACGACTTCGTTTTAAGCGTATAATTTAATGTTTTAAAAATTGGACTGATTCAACGGTAAATTTTTTACGTTGGTTTTAAATTTTCGATTTAATTTAGTTTAATAATCTTTATTGTTAAATATCAATAAATTTATTAATTAATCAGTCAGTTACCGTAAACTAATAAGTTTTTATAAAATAAATCAATTAATTAATTTTTATTTAATAAGTTTTCAATTAAAATTTAAATTTTGTAATAAATAAGGAATTTTTTAATCATTTAATTTTATTCAATTTTTAATCAATTTTATGTAAGAATGTCAATGAGTTAGGTCAGAATAGGTCGACTCGTGGCCTGGTTAGATTAAGGGCTTGTTGGGCCAATTTGGCCTACTTAAAAAAATTTCAAAAACGTCAGGCCACGGATTAGACAGGATCGAGTTAAAATTAACATTCCTAATTTTATGACAATTTAATATTGATTTAATTTTTAATCCAATTTTTAAAACATCGATATAATCGAACTATTTGAGCTTTTGGATAGGATCGGGCTTGGGTAATTAAGACTCTTAAAAATAATTCAATATTTATGGTTTTATTTGGCAAGTAGACTAAGGTCCAGTCCAGTGTCCAATTAATTTTCCTTGGGCTCTAAAGAGAAAAATGGGGTACGGACCTTGACCGGGCTCTCGACCCATTATTCATTCGTCAGTGTAAGATATTTTGTTGCTGACATGGCACTCTCTTAGTGGCATCTCCGATAATATTCCCACCTATTGAAGCTAACATCGTCATTTCGATCTCCTAAAGCAGAGAGCATGAGCATCTTTAGCTCGTCCCACAACACGCCACGTTCACTTAATTGCTCCATGCGAGATTCCGGGACACGTAGCCAGTCCCATGTGGGCTTCACGTGGGGTTCCATATTCCTGCCACGTCATCATCGCACTGACTGAGCAAAATCTAAGAAAGATCGGACGAGAGCTATCAAGAGCCCGGCTTTTGATCTCCTTCCAGCTAATCAAATTCTGTGCCACGTGGAACGGTTCGTGACCTCCACTTGATCCACGTCAGCATCGCGAAGTCGATCATAGAATCTATCCAACTTCGTTGCTTTTAAATTGATTCGTTTCTCGACCAATCAGTATTTTCATTCTCTTTCAACGAAAACCTAAATTTCACTGAAATTGATTTAGTTCTTCAATGTTTTGATGATGCCTTGAAGGTAATTCTTAACTTTTCTATATACTCTTTGTGAATTCCTTGTTGATTTGAGTGATTCAGTTGGAGTATACGCTGAATACATTGTTTCTAAAGCTTGCTTTAGTTGAAGCTATGCTTCTTTTTCTCTGATCAGCTTTACTGTCTTGTTTTAAGTGATTTCTTGAGGTGTTATGATCGTATAGGTGTTAGCTTGAAGGGAAAAGGAGGTGCAGTAGCTCTTGTGGAATAAGGAAGGTTTTGTTAACTATTGAATCCATTGTGTTCCTCGTTGTTGCGCTTTTTGAATCTGGTTGATGTGGATAATTCAAACTAGTGATAATAATGCTCCCGTGACCAATGCTTTTGCGGAATTGAGTTGTGATATGCAAGATGATGGAAAGGAAGTAAGGGATGGGGTCACCGGCGAGGGCCAATGGCTCTCCGAGGAAGATGAATCACGGATTAATGAGGATGTTGAAGGTGTAAATGATGCGTGTATGGAAGTGGTTCAAGTCCAGGCTGTGGTTCAGAGACCACAATATCAAGCTCCAGAACCCTTGGTTCAGTGGGAGAGATTTCTGCCTTATCGGTCAATAAATATTTTACTGGCAGAAAATGATGATTCAACTCGACATGTCGTTACTGCATTACTTAGAAATTGTGGGTATGAAGGTATGTTTCTGTATGCCATCAAGTTACTCTGCTTGCCTGTTAGCTTACTTGATCCAAGATTTTAGGTAGATACACCGCTTCAGTTTGACCAACAAAGAAAAACTTAAAAGCCTTTATTTGATGATTTAGAACTTTTTCTATGCTCATTAATTTTACTTGTTCTCGTTTCTAATGTGAGAAGCTTTATGACTAGACAACTTTACTAGTCTATTTAGAAGTCGATTGTGTGCAACTTTCTCCTCTTGTTCTTTTGAAATAAAACTTCCTGCCACATATAATTATTATTGCTGTTATTTTCAATATGATGTGCTCATTTATTGAGAATTTCCTCCACCATGCAGTGACTGCGGTAGCAGACGGTCTTCAAGCTTGGAAATTCTTGGAAGATCTGACTAATCATATTGATCTGGTTTTAACGGAGGTAATCCTGCCCTGTTTACCAGGCATTGGCCTTCTATGTAAGATTATGAACCACAAAACACGCAAGAATACCCCTGTTGTTAGTGAGTACATTTCCACTACTCCTTTTCTTCTTATATTTGTTACAATTACTGTTTTACAACTTTCTTCTTAACATGTTGATACTTGTAACTGCTACACCTGGTGAGCTTTGTGTGCAGTGATGTCACCTCATGATTCCATGAGTATAGTCTTTAAGTGTTTGTCAAAGGGTGCTGTTGACTATTTAGTGAAGCCTATTCGAAAGAATGAACTTAAAAACCTTTGGCAGCATGTTTGGAGGAAGTGCCATAGCGTGAGTTGTTATAATTATTCCATTTGTGCATCAATCTATATCATGGACCAATGTTGTACTCCAACTCCAGGTCTGTGCTCCATATATACAAATTTCTCTCCTTTTGCATTCATTTTTCATCCTTTCATCAGTCTAGTGGTAGTGGGAGTGAAAGTGGTGTACGGACTCATAGACCCACAAAGTCAAAAGGTGGTGTAGAGTCGGATAATGACTGCAATGATGAACAAGAAATTGGGACTATCGGTTTGGATGTAGGGGACGGAAGTGATCATGGCAGTGGCACTCAGGTATCATACATTTTTACTGGAAAATAACTGAGTTATGAGGTCGTTCAGTTTAAGTCTTTCTGGTGATATGAATTGCTATTCTGGTGAACCCCATTTATTTACTGCGTATTTATTGTGCTGCTTAAAAAGGTGTTGATGGTAACTCCTTCACAGTTTGAAGCCCTTTTAAGTGAATCATGGATTTTTATAGCACATTAGGGTGCACACTTGTTCTACCTTTGCATAGGTTTCTAAAGGCCTTTTCTGTGGAAAGTCAATACCAAACTACTATCCTACTAAGTAAGAAAATGAACAATAAAATCTCATGTATTAACCTTTTGAATTTTGAATTCCTAATGAAAATAGTAACCGAGGTTTAGAGCAGTCGATGGATAATTATTCAGTCACCCTCTATATTGTTCCTCAATTGTTAGTATAGCATGAATGTGTCACAATGTTGCTAACTCTGCAGTATTCTGTGATTGCATCCTAAGCTGGAAGCACACTCCGTTATGGAGACCAGTGTAAGCCTAGCATTAGGTAATTTAACATTTTTTTGTTTTCTCCCTTCTCCTAGATCACAGAAGCAACTCATGGTTTCGTCATATTATGTTAGGTACTCTTTATGTTTGATCCTTACAAATGTTCGAACATCTTGTCTGTTCCATCCTATGTGGTCTAGAACTCATCCATTTTCAATTTGGCAGTTTTGTATAAGAACCATGCCTGCTGCCCCATTATTGAAAAGAATATATTTACTAGTGCAAAGAACATAACTAATCATGTGTTTTAAGTCAATGTTAAATGCATGGAGGTTAGTGGTTACTTAAAACAGAGTTCTAAGTGCGGGACTTGGATGAAAGTGGGAATGCTTTAGATTTTGGTGGTACTCATGTACATGCAATGAAAAATAGCTCTCGAATCATTAATTATAAGAGCTTATACCTTAACATTCCAAATCTTTAAAAAAAAGTTATTCATGTTCATGTGTTTGTTTAGACTTTAGAATGCCACTAGGGTAAACACAGAGAGCTGCTCTTGGAAAGGATAGATCTGCACGGTAAGCATTTTCTTGAATACAGACAGAACAAGTTCAGAAAACAGAAATTTGCGTAGGTGAGACTATTTACAGGACTTGTTACTAAACTGACAAGGAAGTGGCTAACAAGTACATGTATCAAGATGGTGAGGATGCATGTGGCACCAATATTTTATGAATCATACTGCCATGGATTCTGTGTGGGTTATATTTTTGTGTATGTTGTCTGCAGATAAATGTTTGAGATGTGTTTAGAAGAAACTATTTATCATTGATGATTTAAAGGACAATTCTTACTCCAGAACTGAATGGTATGAAATTGGCACTTTAGTTTCCGAATCTCACTTGTTTTTCTGTAGGGCACTTGGACAAAGAGAGCACTGGAAGTTTACAACCCCAAGCCAACTTCACCATGGGAACAGTTAGCTGATCCTGCTGATGGCAGTTGTGCGGATATGATTCATTCAAAGCTTGAAGAACTAGGCAACAACTGTGTGGCCAAGGGCACATCTAAGGATTGCCAAGGGCAGGGTAATGAATTTGGTATACGTGGCTTTGTTTGCAGCAATTATTATTTGACTTCAAATCTCTTTTTACGTAACTCTGTTTTATTTTTGGCTCAAAATTATGTTTACTAAAGGTTTAGGCAATGGTGTCATGGGTAAGGACTTGGAGATAAGGGTACCTGCAATTCCAAATTTGCAGCTTGAAGACCGATGTGAAAGGGTACTGGTCAAAACAGATGGCAATACAATAGATAAATTTCCTGAAATTAATTCAAAGAATGATGAGGAAAAAGATAGAGGACCGCTGGAGCTTAACAGTAAGGATGGAGAATTCAGAAATCAAGTTGTTGATGTAATGGAAGTCACAAATTGCACGGATCCTAAGATAGAAATTTTGGTCGGTGACACACAAAATAGCCTTTCCAAAGAAACTAAGTATATCCTTTCCCTTGAACTTAGTTTGAAAAGACTTAGTGATGTTCAAGATATAGGGACTAGTGGGCATGATCGAAATATTCTCAGACATTCAGACCTTTCTGCATTCTCAAGGTACCAGGATTTATTTGACGCTAGATATTTTCTCTCAAACCACCTATGCAGATAATGAATTCATTTATGAACCTTTACAAAGACAAATTGACAGTTGAAGAATATTGGTTACCTCTCAGGTACACTTCTAGTGCTAGTCAGGCGCATACAGGAAATGTAGGTAGCTGCTCTCCACTTGCTAACAGTTCAGAGGCAGTAAAACGAGAGTCGATGAAAAATGTACGATCTAACTCAGATAACACACCGGCCAATCTGGAGTCAAATGGAAGTAGTAATAATAATGATATGGGCTCTACCACTAGTAATACTTTCGCCAAACCACCAATACTCCGTGACAATCCAGTCCTTAAATCTACAGTTAGGAGTCAGCATCCCTTTCCTGCATTTCATTCTGAGCAACATGGCCGTTCGCCGCGTGCCCATTCTATGGGGCATGGTAATTTGTCCTTGAAGAATATGGCTGCAGCAGCACTGCAATGTGGGTCATCTAATGCTTTAATCACAGATGTCAAGGGAACAACTGGGTATCAAATTTTACACGACGACGGCACGGGAAGTGACCGTGGCAGCAATGAACAGAATGCGGGTAGTGATGCTTTAAATACCAGAGGAGTAAACATGGACGGTGGTGATGGATTAGCTAGGAAAGGTGGAACAAGTGGAATTTGTTATGGAAGTAGGAATGGGGTTGATCAAAACCAATTCGCACAAAGAGAGGCTGCTTTAAACAAATTTCGCCTGAAGAGGAAAGATAGATGCTTTGAGAAGAAGGTAATTGGATCTGCATTTACCAATCAACAAAATGATAGAGATAATCCTACGCTAGTAATGCCAGTTCTTTATCAGACAAGAACTTGTAGCTGTTTCTGTCACTATCTATATCTATATCATCATTTCCCATATACATCATAATATCTTTCATTTTAGTCAATTGACTGGAAGTAATTAATGGCATCTTTTCCAGGTTCGATATCAGAGCAGGAAGAAACTAGCCGAACAGAGACCACGTATTCGAGGACAGTTTGTACGACAAGCAGTGAGTGAATACAAGGACACAGATGATTGCAGTTGACATTAGCGTTTTTTCCACAATTTGCAGGAAGAATTCTTTTCAGCATCAAGGTTGGCTAGCTGTATTTATTCGAGGCACCGTCCAGATTCCGCACGTGCAAGCCTTAGTTGCTTGCTGTGAAGAAATTAAGAGAACTATTGTATATTGTTTGAGCAAGGGACTCAGTAAATCCGTATAATGTGAGTTTATGATTGTATGCTGGGTGTGAATGCTTTACTACTAACAAGGCGGCGACCCGACAAGCGGTAACTGTTATGGACTCCTATGAACGAAGCCATGCCAGGAAGATGAAGCAAGGATGGCAGCAGTATCAGTCTAGTTCTAATTCAATTAGGAGTCTGGAAGTTCCAGCCTTTGTATCAAACTCGATGTACTGTAAAAGGGCTATTGCCATTCATTAATAAAAATCATCGAGATTACAACCCTAATCAAGAAATTGATAGATCTCTCTAATGAGCTTCCGAATAGTTGCAACTCTCTGTTTGAGCTCCACTCATTCACAATTGCTCCTCATCGCTTCGTGATAGAAACCTGAACTGACGAACCGTTGCCCTGTGACATGATCCTTAAGTAGATGTCTTAACAATTTGGTATCAAAGTCAGCCATCACGGGGGACAATAATGATGCTGGAAATTCAGACCCATGGCCCTCGTCTTGAAGACGTTTAAAAAGTTGTCTAACAGCCAAGCAGCCCTCTCTGCTCATGTGGACATCCTATCTCTAGGCGGTGAGTCATCAGATGCTAAACAAAATAGGGATGCCACTAGTCACATCCGTGGTACGCATCACATGGAATCTAATACAGGAGGCAAGGAGGGCAACGTGGTTCTGCAGTACGCCAAATTTAAATTTCCCACATACAATGGCAAAATTGACCCTTGGGATGGCTCACACATTGTGAACAATTCTTTAGCCACCAATGCACACCCGCTGGGGAATGGATTGGGTTGGCCTCTTTTCATATAGTTGATACAGCCCAATTATAGTTCGTTCACCTTGAAAAAGCCCACCCACATCTCACTTAGGAAGACTTCAAAAATTTTGTAACATGAGATTTAGGCCCCCAGTTCACAACAATCCTTTGGGAGAGCTGATTACACTTCAGCAAACAGGAACAATAGAGACTTGGAAAATTTTCAAGCGCTCCTTGCTCAAACATATTCAATTGTACCGGATCACCAAGTTGTCATCTTGGTTGCGGGACTTACAGACAAAATCCGATTATATGTGCAAATGGCTAAACCCACAAATTTAGAAGCAGCTATGAGTCTAGCAAGGACGTATGAACAAAAATTGTTGTTGGACAAACCTCCAGAACCTAAATGCACTTGGCAAAGTGCACGCGTCACCCATTCAACCCCACCACCTTCTCAACTCGCAACTACAGTTGCAACTCCAACATTTATTAAGTGCCTAACCCGCGTTGAGATGGCCAAGAGAAGAGGGAATGGACTTTGCTATAACTATGTTGAACAATTCACACCGAGTCATAGCTGCAAGAAAGTGTTTTGGCTCGAGGTGACTTATTCAGAAGAAGATGGAGAATATGATGGGCAAGACGAGGGCGATACAAACCCTGAGATTTCCATTCATGCACTCACAAGGATTAAAAATGCCCAAACCATGCAAGTACAAGATGAGATTGTTACCCCTCCAGTTCTCATTCTCGTGGACTCCGGCATTCATAATTTCATCAGTGAGCTAGCTGCATCTCAATTGGTTTTGCCAATTAAACGCAAACAGAGGCTGTAAGTTGCAGTCGCGAATGGTGAAAATATACCTGATCGGAGAGTGTGTGAAGGGGTTCAAGTAAAATTGAATTCAGATTTTTTTACTTTGGATTTATTTGTTATTCCCTTATAAGGGTTTGATGTGGTACTTGGGGTTCGATGGCTGCAAACATTAAAGCAAATTGTGTGGGATTTTTCAACTCTAACTATGTCTTTTTGGATGGGTTGCAAAGAAATACCATGGGAATGTGTTAACACTGGTGGCTCAATTCAGTTGCACACCATCACTGCGCAGCTGCCTCCTCATGCTATGATGGACAGATTGTTAATTAATTATCAGGAGCTGTTTGTAGAACTAACTGAGTTGCCTCCGCAGCGAACTTACGATCCCAAAATTAACCTGGTGTCGGGAACAAATCCAATGGTGGTTAGACCATGCCAGTATCCCTTCTTGCAAAAAGATGAAATCGAAAAACAGTGTGTAGCAATGCTATCTCAGGGAATTATTCGCCCTAGTCAGTCCCCGTTATCATTGTCGGTGCTACTCGTCAAGAAGCATGATAGGTTACAACACTTTTGTATCGATTACCAGGAATTGAACTCCAAAACTATAAAAGATAAATTCCTAATTCCAGTGTCGACGAGTTATTTGATGAACTACAGGGAGTAAAGTTCTTCACTAAATTAGATCTACGCTCAGGGTATCATCAAATCCGAATGCATCGCCGAGATATAGAGAAGACCGCATTTCAGACGCATCATGGGCACTTTGAGTTCTTGGTTATGCCATTTAGCTTAACCAATGCATCGTCTACATTCCAAGCTCTAATGAATGAGGTCCAGTGTCGACGAGTTATTTGATGAACTACAAGGAGTAAAGTTCTTCACTAAATTAGATCTACGCTCAGGGTATCATCAAATCCGAATGCATCGCCAAGATATAGAGAAGAACGTGTTTCAGACTCATCATGAGCACTTTAGTTCTTGGTTATGCCATTTAGCTTAACCAATGCATCGTCTACATCCAAGCTCTAATGAATGAGGTATTCAGCTCCTACTGGAAATTTGTATTGGTGTTTTTCGAAGACATATTAATATATAGCAACATATGGGTGGAGCATGTTCACCATGTCCGTCTTGTCTTCGATATTTTCCGATCTAACAGTCCATTTTTGAAAAAGTCTAATTGCTCTTTTGGTGAAAATCAAGTGGCGTATTTAGGCCATGTGTTCATAAGTGCAGGTGTTTTAGCTGATGCCAACAATGTTCAGGCAATTAAAGACTGGCCAACTCCCTATCGACTCAAGCCTTACAAGGATTTTTGGGTTTGACGAGTTATTACCGCAAGTTTATCAAGAATTTTGGGGAAATAGCAGTACCTCTTATCATTTTGCTTAAGCTTTATTCTTTTGCATGGTCAGAATATACGACACAAGCTTTTGTTCAGCTAAAAGAAACTCTCTCGAACACCACTATTCTTCAACTGCTGGACTTTTCAAAAATATTCGTGGTGGAATGTGATGCATCAGGTACAGGAATTGGTGTTGTTTTACATCAAGAAGGGCATTGCCTTCTTCAGTTACAAATTAGCAAAACAACACCTACAAGCGAATTGATTGGGCTGGCCAAGATAGTACAACATTGGCAACCATACATCTAAGGGCGCCATTTCACCATCAAGACCAATCGTTACAACCTTAAATTCCTCTTAGAACAAAAATTGACAACTTGCCTACAACAACATTAGATAAGCAAATTGTTGGATTTTGATTTTTCTGTTGATTATGGGTCTGGTTCCCTCAATACTGTGGCGGATGTTTTATCTCACCAAAAGAACCGGGGAGTTACTTGCTATCTCAATGCTGCAAGTGGTTTAGTTTGACTACATCTGGACTGAAATTGCGAAGAATCCAACCTTAATGGCTTTACGAGATTGCATTGTGGCAGGCCAAGCTAAGCCGAATTGGGCTGTTCATGAAGTGTTGATTTTGCACAAAGACAGAGTGTATCTTCTTCGCCTTTGATTCCAACTATCTTAACAGGTGTTCATGGCAATACACATGTAGGATTACAGAAGACACTAATAAGACTCAAAGCTGATTTTTCTTAGAGGGACATGAAAAATTCGGTCAAGTAATTTATTTAAGCTTGCCCGGTTTGCCAACAACAAAAATTTGAAAACTTGCACCCTGCAGGTTTGTTCCAACCTCTCTCTATTCCTAAGCAAATTTGGTATGACATTTCCATAGATTTTGTCCAAGGTTCCCATGTTCAAAGGAGAAATCTATGTTCTTTGTTGTGGAGGATTGTCTATCAAAGTCAACCCATTTATTCCTCTAGCTCATCCATTTACGACTGTTAGTGTAGAATATGTGATCTTTGAGCATGTTTTCAAGTTGCATCGACTGCACCAATCAATTGTTAGCGACCAAGATAAAGTTTTCACGAGTATTTTCTAGTAGGACTTGTTCAAATTATGTGGTACTACCTTGACTCTCTCATCAGAGTACCTTCCTCAATCATACATCCAAATTGAGGTACTGAACCACACAATGGAGATGTATTTACATTGCTTAGTTGGCGATCATCCTAAAAATTGGGTTAGTTGGCTGCCTTGGGTTGAGCATTATTACAATACTTCATATCACAATTCACTACAAACCACTCCTTTTAAGCCCGTCTATGGTCGCGATCCACCTCGTTTGCTCTCTTATGTGCCAAGTACGACTAAAGTTGATGCTATTGACATTGTCTTATGTGATGGTGATCGGCTTTTGGCTTACGCACGAGCTAAACTCTTCTTAGCTCAACAACAAATGAAGCGTGTATTTGATGACAGCCAT
>JANIIA010016584.1:0-13308 GCA_027478495.1 Erythroxylum alaternifolium | reverse complement strand
AGTTGAAATGTGTGAGAATTAACCAAATAAAGTGCATAATTCACATGAAGATAAGTCAAATTAGTTCCAATTCATCCTAAAATCATATATAAATAATTTGACTTATCACTGTCACTCTCTCTTCTCCTTATGCCCATTCATGCACTTCTAAGATTCACACGCAGGCTTACTTCCTATTGACCACACATGCTTTATTATTATTGTTCATATATGCCTTAATCCTATTGGTCCATTTGTTAACTTTAGGAAACATTTCACATTAGTCCTTTTCTTTCTTTAATTCCCATATTTGCACACAATCTCATTAATTAATTTCAATCTAATCCATATTTCACGTCTAAGTATGTATACCCTTGTCGAAACGGCAAATTACCCTTTTACCCATATCTTTACATTAAGTATCATTATGTCTCTTACTGTACTTAGATGCACTTAATTTGTTATGTTTACTTCTTATTACACCCTAAACATGCTATAATATTTCTAGGGTATATGTTGGGGCCTTACACAACTTGTTAATGATGTCATAAAAATTCCTAAGATGCTCTGACATTAATTTCTCAGCCTTCAATTTTAGGTTCATAAGCCTTTTAATCAATGAGAGCTTATTGTGAGTGGTTTTCCTCTCATAAAGACTCTCCAACTTCTTCCATAATTTGAAAGGATATATCTTTTGGGATACGTGGTTAAATATGCTAATATTAATCCACTGTTTAATAATTCCTAAGGTCTTCTGCTCCATCTTCTCCCACTCTTTATTTGTCATCTTCTCTGGCTTAGACTAGAGACTGCACTCAGAGTGGGATACGGAGGGTCTGAGGACTGATATTCTTTTGGGTTTGGGGCTGTTACTTCTGATTTCAAGAAGTTACTAGAGACAGCACTCAGAGTGGAGGATGTAATAGAACAAGGTAAAAGGAGAAGAGAGTTGAAGAGGCGATCGGAAAGTCATCAAGGAAAGGGGAGTCGATCTATTAAGGGAGGCTACTTATACTGGTGTAGGGGAATCTAGGAGAGCAGATGGCACATCGAACAGGAGTGGTAATTTCTACTGGTCTGGTGGAGATCGAGGAACTGGAAGGGATTCAGGACAACATAGCACTGCTAGTGTACCATCAGTTAGATCCAATAGGGGGCTAGTCAGAGATTCAGAGGATCTTTTGATAGAAGAGTTAGGGGATTTCAGACTTGTGCTACCTACGGGAGATTTCTCAAAAGACCATGTTGGGAACCTATTGCGATTAGTCAGGCATGTTATATTTACGGACAGCAAGGACACTTACAGAGGAATTGTTTGATGGCAGGGAGGAGTTTAGGAGTGAGGGCAGAGCAGACAATACAAGATCAGAGTGGTGCCTTTGGTTCAGATAGAGGTTCAGGTAGAACTGGTAGTAGAGGTGGTGGTAGAGGAGTTGTATATGGACTAGCAATGGGTACAGGTACTGATGGGACATCCTTAGCTGAGAGTCAAACTCAAGCAAGGATATAACATATAATGAGGTAGGAGGCATTTGTAGCCAACAATGTCATTTCTGGTACAATTTTATTATTTAAAGTTAAAGCTTATGTGTTAGTAGACCCAAGATCTACATACTCTTGCATTTCTCTAGAGTTTATCTCTAGAGTTTCAGGTTAGTCCCTTAGGATATGACCTAAGAGTGTCATTTCCAATAGGAGACTGTGTGGTAGTAAATAGTGTAAGGAGGGAAATGCCAGTAAGGATTGGTGAAGTGGAGCTATTACCTGACTTGATAGTGATAAAATTGAGGGAGTTTGATGTGATTCTGGGGATGGATTGGTTGGCACAACATCAAGCTGTAATAGATTGTTATGTGAAAGTGGTGATGATAGAGTCTTTGAGTGACTCGAAAGTGATATTTTTGGGGGATCATAGAGTGGTCCCAGTATGTATGAACTCTGTAACATCCTATTTCTACCTAGCACGTGCCCAAACATCTTGAGGACATTCACACACATGCCTTGTGAAAGCAACGTGTTAAAGCAATCTCATTAACTTATATAGCATCATATAAAAAAACTTGAATATGAAAAAATATCAAAACATTCCCATTTCATTTGTAAAACATAATAGATTGTAGATTTTCATACATAATCTATGAATATACAGTATCAAAAGCTTATAAGAGTTTATTGCTCTTTTACAACGTTCTATATGAAATGAGAATTATACAAAAATGTTCTATCTAAGCTCCTTAGTCTCAGCTGACCGACTTTTGAGCTATTACTTGAGTCCAAAATGCAAGTATAAGACTTCTTCTAGGATGTCTTAGAAGCTAAGTCTCCTCTCTAATACTTGAAAAGCCATGTTGTAATTTTGATAAGTTTTGCGAACTCAGTGAGCTAACCATCATGGATGGGCTCACTCATATCAAAACACATAATAATTCACATTTCAAAATTTCAGAAAGAGTTCACATAATCATATATTGCAAATTATTTCACAATTCAATTTTAGTGCAGTTAAGACAACTCATTCCCAATCTTTCATTTAATACATATAAAATTGTATATGCAATATACATATGACTCATTTTCAATTATTACTCTGTTGTGAACGAGTTTCTTTTTAACTATCCTGTATCTATTATGAAAATCGAGCTCATTAATAAGTGTCCCGTATCTGTTGTAGATACCGGGCTCATTTTACATACTGAGCCTATGGCTCTTATTCATATTATGAGCTTTAAGCTCTTTTTACTGGCTACTCTAGTCACAACTGCCTTTATCTGATCATGCATATCATGTAATGAAATGCATCAAATCACATTATATACAGTCAATCACTTTCATTTAATATACACATTCACTTTTCATATTTTCATCGGACCTAAGTCCAACATTCAACATATTTGTTGAGTATACGTCTTTCTTTCATATTTACATTCAATGAAGCACTTCCAATATGATTTCAATTATCAAACTCCTCAGACCATCAATGTCCATCATTTTTCACATTCACATAATTATCAATTCAATAATCGAAATTTAAACAAATACAATCAATCCTAGTGAGAAACATCTAGGTTACTCATTGTACGCTCTAGATAGCTATTGCCTTGATGTCCTGGAAATGTCTGGATGTTGTCGTTCTATTTGCACTTCTATATCATACAGGACACACATATTTACACATTACTGATTTGCTCAATCACATGAGTATTCAACCATACACATTAGTATATGTGTTATGTGTAATGCATGCTCAATGACAATCCCGAGTATGTATCCTTAATTCACATCTCATGATCATTTAAACATCATCAATTGTATATGTCTAGTTTGCACTTATGCTATACCTCAAATAACTTGATTATTCTAAATTCATCATTCACGTATTCTCTAATCCTTTTTCTAACATAATAATCACATAATATCAAATTTCTCATTCATTTCTAAGTAATACACCTTACTCACTTTAATCACTTAATCCATTGTCAAACTAGGTTCATTTAAGGCCTTATTTAAGCCTAAATGCATCATAAGATAGTACATTAACATTAATTGTTTCAAGTGTCACTTAAAGACAACTTTTCTCTCTTTGTGCCTACCCATGATTGTGGTGGACCTTCCTATGATCATGATAGAACTTTATACAATAGGCCACGATCGTGGGGACTTTGCCACGATTATGATAGAACCTAAATAATTCAGGCCACGATCGTGCAGACTATACCACGATCGTGCCCTGTCTGTCTTCCTTCATTTTTCCACGAATTCCACATCATAAATAACATCATTAACACATTAATTTTTCTAGCATTCTTGTCCATTTATGCAACTTCATTTCATACTAATCTAAATACCATATTAGTTGTATTAAAACTCACAAAACTCTACTCAATTGATCCATTAACCATTCACTTAATCTTATCATATGTGCATTCCTAATTTTTCCAGATTTTACTCTTTCATAATACATCAAACAAATCTTCTCCATAGTTTATCATTTATACTTCATATCCCCATTATTCTCACCTCATTTCTAACTCCTAAACATCCATGAAACAATCCATAAATCATTGTTTATCAATCATACAAAAACAGAACATGATTTCAATCATTCATTATCATCTTAGTTCTTCTCATTTCAAAAACATTTTACTAGTCTTTTCTTTAACATAATTTCATCTTTATTAAACCTTAACTCCTAATCTATTTTATCCCCATAACAACCTATAATACATAGTTTTCATACTTTCAGAAATAGAACATAGCACATACATTTACTCATTAATGTTCATCAATTTTTAAAACACATTTATCCAACTCTTTTAACCCATCCATCTATCACTAATGATCATCATAAATACTTTTATTAAAAAAAACCATATAGATCCTTGATATACTTACTTGTTTTAGCTCCAAACTTTGAAGATTATGTAACCCTAGCTTCTTCCTTGCTACATGATCATCAACATTTAAGGTGAAATAGGTTAGGTCTTTTAGTAATAAGAAGAAGATAACAAGACATTGAAGAGAAAAATGAAGGATTTTGGCAAGATTCAAGGACGTGAACATGGAGAGTAAGATTCGTGAATGGAGGAGAAGAAATGAAGAAGATGAGAGTGTTTAGTAAAAATGAAAGATAATGAAAATGATCTTTTAATGGATATGTATTGTGAGTGTTAAAAACTTGGTGGGTGTTATGACACTTGTCATGACACCTTCCTCTTAATTAACCAAATTAATAACTTCTAATTAAGGTACCCAATGACATGAAATCTCTAGTCTATTTGTCATCCAACTTCTAAACTATTTGTCTCCTAATTTTCTATGAAACTTATCATTAAGTCCTATTACCACTTGTCGATTATTTCTACTGTCATGTGTCACTTATTTCTACTACTATTTATCAATTTGTCTTACCATTTGGCATTTTTTCTAATCCAAAAATACACATAATTTCATAAGTCTCTCAATTTTCACCAAAAATTTTGAATTAATAAATATAAATCACCAAATTAAAATTCACGACATAATAAATTCACAATTCAAATCATAATCATTTATACCCCAGAATGTCAATTGAGTACATGTACAGTCTTTGTAATGTGTACAAAAATCAATAATCACATATGTGTATGGCTATACTAGTAATATGCATGTCAATGTAATGCATTTCCTATTTTCTCACTGATATTTCTCATATACAGAAATCTAGGGTTCTAACTCTTATTATGGGAAAATAGGATATTACAATCTTGACTATGATAGCTAGACGGTTGATATTAGATGGGTGTGAGGCATATATGGCTCATATTATAGATATGAGGGAGGTGAGTCTTGGATTAAAGGATATTCCTATGGTGGGAGAATTTCTGGAGCTACTTTTAGAGAGTTACCACGTATATCGCCTCAACGAGAGATAGATTTCACCATTGAAATTATTCCTATAGTTGCACCAATTTCCATTGCACCTTACAGGATGTCTAATGTTAAGTTAAATTAGTTTAAAAGGTAGTTAGAGAAGTTGTTAAAAAAGGGATTTATTAGACTGAGTACATCACCTTGGGGAGCTCCAGTGCTATTTGTGAAGAAAAAAAATGGTAGTATGAGACTATGCATAGATTACTGATAACTAAATAGGGTGACTGAAGAATAAGTACCCGTTACCGAGGATAGATGATCTTTTAGATCATCTTAGAGAAGCTTTCCAAGATTGACTTAAGATCGGGATATTGGTAGCTGAGGATGGCTGAGTCAAGCATTCCTAGGATAGTTTTTCATACTCAGTATAGCCATTATGAGCTCCTAATGGTGCCTTTCAGGTTGACTAATGTACCAGCCACCTTTATGTCATTAATGAACAGGAATTTTCAAGAGTATTTAGATCAAATTATGATAGTATCAATTGATGATATATAGGTGTATTCAAGGAGTAACGAGGAGCATGAGAAACATTTGAGGATTGTATTACAGATTTTGAAGGAGAGACAATTGTATGCAAAGTTGAGCAAATGTGAGTTTTGGATGGAGTGGGTAGTTTTTCTTGGATATGTGGTGTCTCGAGGTGGAGTGATGTTTGATCCTACTAAGGTAAAGGCAATTGTGGAGTGGAAATCGCCTAAGAGTATATCAGAGGTAAGGAGATTTTTAAGACTTGTTGGGTATTATCGAAGACTTGTAAACGGATTTTTGATAATAACTAACCTGTTAACTAAACTATTAAAGAAAAGAGTTTAGTTTGAGTGGACCAATTAGTGTCAGGAGAGTTTTGAAGAAATTAAATGAAGATTGACTTCCAGCCTAATTTTGGTGTTACCATTGAGTGGTGGAGGTTTTGAGGTATATACTAATGCTTCGAGGATAGGTTTGAAGTGTGTATTGATGCAGTATGGAAAGGTGATAGCTTATGCCTCTTGTTAGCTAACATCGTATGAGTTAAATTATCCCACCCATGATCTCGAGTTAACAGTAATTGTGCTTGCTCTTAAGATTTGGAGACATTATTCGTATGGGGAGACATTCTGAATCTTTACAGATCACAAAAGCCTTAAGTATATTTTAACTTAGAGGGAGTTAAACTTAAGTCAGAGAAGATAGACCGAGTTGTTGAAGGATTATGATTGTATTATTGATTACCATCCAGGGAAGGCTAATGTAATGGTGGATGCTTTGAGTAGGAAAAGTTCAGGACTAATGGCTAATTTGAGTAGACACAGTATGGCGCCATTATTGGAGTTGAGGGCACTATATGTTAAATTGGAGATTGATAATGTAAGTGGTTTATTAGAAACGTTACAGGTCCAACCAGATTTGGGTGATAGGATTAAAAACGCTCAAGCTCAGGATTCTTATTTGATGCGGATGAGAGGGAGAGGGCAACAGAGTATGGGGACTAACTTTTCAATAAGAGCATATGGATTGTTGGTGATTAGGAGGCAAGTTTGTGTACCAGATGTAGATGGATTATGAGAGGAGATTTTGAAGGAATCTTACAGTGCATCATATGCTATGCATCCTGGTACTAAAAAAATGTGTAAGAACTTAGAACCTTATTACTGGTAGCCAACAATGAAGAAAGATGTAGTAGAGTTTGTGTCAAAGTGTTTAACCTATCAGTAAAATCACTCAGGCACAAGTAGTAAAATTAAGACCTTTAACTATTCGGTCATAGAAGTGGGAGAAAATTTTGATGGATTTTGTGGTAGCGCTATCAAAGACCAGCCGTATACGTGATTTAGTTTGGGTGATTATGGATAGGTTTACTAAATTAGCTCATTTTTTGCTTGTACAGTAGACAGATTCCTTGGATAAGCTTGCTAAGTTATATGTAAATGAGATTGTAAGGTTACATTAGATTTTAATGTCTATTGTATCAGATCGAGATACACGATTTACTTCTTGATTTTGAATGAGTTTACAAACAACTTTAGGGACTAAGTTGAATTTGATACTGCATTTTACCCTCAGTCAAATGGATAGCTGGAACATACGATTCAAACATTTGAGGATATAATGAGAGCTTGTATGCTAAACTTTGAGGGTGATTGGGATAGATATCTACCTTTGATGGAATTTGTGTATAATAATAATAATCACTCTAGCATCGGTTTGGCACTATTTGAGGCATTATATTACAAGCAGTGTAGAGATTCGATACGTTGGGATATAGAGGGAGCTAGATTATTAGGGGCCCAGAGTTGGTTCAGGAGACATTGGAGAAAATAGGGGTAGTAAGGCAATGCTTGAAGGTAGCTCAGGATCACAAAAGAAATATGTCAATCAACATTGTCAAGAGATGGAGTACAAGATAGGGTATTTCTTTGGGTATCACCTTGGAGGGCAATTTCGAGGCTTGGTAGGAGAGGGAAGTTGAGCTCGAGTATATCAGAATAGAACCAACAAAAATCACCATCTTCTTTATCTTTTCTCTCAACTTTTCTAGCTGGTAAGTCCGTTTAAATGCACTATTTTTTTTCTACATGTGACCTTTATCTTATAGGTTCCCTCCTTATGTTTTTTTTTGTAGAAAATTTAGAGGAAGTTGTGGAGTTTAATGACTCCAAAATACCTCACACTTAGGTACAATTCCAGTTACAATTTTGTGACTTTTGTGATTTTCGATCATCCTATACTAATTTATAGTTAGATTGCATGTTGTGACTATTTGGGATTATTTGAAGTTGGATGAAAGGATAAAAAGGGAGAAAATGTGGCTGAAAAATTGATAAAAGAAGAGTAGTTAAGAGAAGAGGAGAGGGTGAAGAAGATGACATCTTTTGAAAATTTAAGTTACATGCAAGGGTAGAATAGGAAATGCAGGAAATGAAGGGTAAATATGGAATTTAGTTACAAGAAGGGCATTTTTGGTATTAATTGAAATAGATAGGGTAAAATGGTATTTTTAATTAGTTAAGCGTAATTTAGTAATTATTGTCGTTAGGTTAGTAAGGTCATCATTTTTATAATTAAGAATAAATTAGAAAAGAGAATAATGTTGGATTATTAAATGTAATTGGGTTAGAAAATTTTTCTAAATTAGTCTAATAAAATTTTGTAAATTCTACGTCCGAAAGTTCAATTATGGAGTAATTGGGATTATCAATTAGTTGAATCCAAAAACGAGGTAAAGATAACCTTGGACTTTACTCTTAAAAAGTATCGCTTGTTATTAATAAATTATATTTTCAATTAGTCATTAATTAAATTATTGATTAATGGTTTCATGCATGAATTACAAGGAGTTTCGTGTTTATATTTTGTTATGTATATTGAAGTGTATTGATTGTTAATTCGATAAAAATGTGTTATTAAATAAAGACGAGTTGCTAATATGTTGTGAATAATTGGTGAAAATTGAGAATTAGTGGCTTGCCTAGGATAAGCTACATTTGTTAGGTTATGTCGATATGAATGAATGGTGGTTAGGTATCTGTCTGTAGAATAGATATCGGGGGATCTTGAGTCCCAAAGATGTTTTATACCGATGGCTAGGCACTAGAGTGGTATTGGGATATCCTAATTATTGGGGATATCTTGTGATAATGGCTAGGTGCTGGAATAATACTGGGGTACCAAAAGAGATTAAGAAAATTGAGATACCTGTGCTGATATTTATACATGTAATTACATGTCCACTTAGTGAGTGATTATAAGGAGATGAGATGCAATCAGTTGGCAGGCCATTGGATGTAAGCCTACTAGGTTAAGCTAGGCCCAGGAAATTCAGTTAATTATCAAATAAAGCATAAATGGTAGTTATGTATTAATTTTTATGTTAATCATCATTTGGTAAAATTTTTGAGATACATGTTAATTGTTTAGATTAAAATGAGTATTGATATGTGTCTTTGTATTATATGAATGTTTTAATCACTTGACTAATTTTTATATTTTTTGAGTTATTTGATTTTAAGGGTACAGTCTTACTAAGTAGGCAGCTTACCTCTTGCCATTATTGTTTTTAGGATATCGATTGATTGCTGATAGCCCCGGTGTATAGGATGGATCAAGTGGAGATTAGGTGTGGCCAACAAATTAATTAAGCAAAGTTGTTCGATTGTATATATTTTTAAATGTGACAGTTTAGGTAGTTGTGTTGTATAAAATATAAGCAATCCTCTCGTTTGAAACTAATGAGGAATTGGATGATTAATGGTATGTTTTGGGGACTATTTGTTTAATTTTGGTTTAAGAATATTACTCTTAAAAAACTTTACAAATCACACAATACAAAACTATCGTTCACTACAATAGAGAAGCGTATTAACGACAAAATATAACATCGCTAAAAGAAACAAAATTGTCACAAAAAGATTTTTGCGACCAAAAAAATCGTCGAACAAATGGTCTTAAAAGCCTAACAACAAAAAATTATCTGCGATAATGACGTTTTAAATGAATCGTCACGCAAAATTTTTTGCTATGATCATTTCTTCATCGCTAATAAGAATAGGCAACGAGAGGAGAAATAGTCACAGATCACTTATTGCCACGTTTAATTTTGGTAGGTAAAGGTAATTAGCTTCGTTAACTTAGGTGTAAATAATAATGTTTACTAACGATTTATTTTTATAGCAGAATATGTTTAGCTACGAAAATTAAAGTGTAGCTAAATGTTATTAGAGACGTTTTGGAAAGTATAGGTAAAAAGTTTTGGTGACGATTTTATATTTGTAGCTAAAAACTTTTAGTGACGAATAATTTTTTTAAATTTAACTTCCCTATTACTAATTTGATATTTAATTGTAATTATTAACAACATTTTTAGTTCATGTTATTATTTTTAACATGGTTTGAATTATAATTTAGTCACATTTTGTAATTATTATCGGTGACATATTGTTTAAATAATAAATTAAAATAAAATAAAAAATATTTCATAACTAAAAAAGAAATGCATTTTATACAAAAACATATAATAAATGTTAATTACAAAACTTAAGAAAAAATTTGTCGACAAACTAAGACTCCTCATCATCACTACTACTGACATACTATAACCCAAGTATTTGTTTGGCCATCTTTTTTAGCTTGGTTAACTCTCTTTCAGTGCGGTATAGTTTTTGCTCATTATGTTGTAATTTTTCTTGAGTATAATCTAAGTTTTCTTCATTACATTGTAATTAAGCCTTAAGCGACCGATTCTCCTCTTGAAGCGTTGTTTCGTATGCTAGTCGTGACGATGATTAACCAAATGGCTTAGGGCCATACCCAAGACCTTTGATATACCCTGATCTTGTACCAAGGACATTGTTGCAAATGTCATCCACATCAGGCTCATTCCTGTTGGACAATGTTCTCTACAATAACTCCTACATCTTACCGTACAATTTAAAACAAACAATCAAAATGCAATTAAAATATTATGACTTATTATTACATAAATAAATAAACTCTAAAATTAAAATTTTTATAGTTACATAATTATTTTGCGCCTCTTCAAACATCCAGCCTTCACCTTTCTTGTAGTGTGTGAGCTTGTAGAGTGTGATCATATCACACTCTTATCCATGCAATTGAGTTTGGTTATGCTATATAACTAAAAAAAATTGGAACACAGTAGATTATATTGTATTAACTAATAGAATAATAACTTGTAAACTGTTGTACGACAATAAATGATTTGGAGCTAGTGTTGTGAGGAGTCTTCATTTTTGCTCTATTAGCCTTGTCTTTCTCACAGTTTTCCTAAATAAAGAGAAGAAATAGTCATTAAATCCAAAAACAAAATTAATGGAAGGAAATATGAAGAGAATGAAGACAAACCTGAACCTTCACAGAGGCCCAACAATAACACATTTCACTCTAATTTTCTGGAGTCACTGTAATATCCCATTTTTCCATACTAAGGGTTAGAACCCTAGATTTTTGTTTATGAGAAATAGTATTGAGAAATTAGGAAATACATTTCATGTTCATGCATACCATTAGCATACACACATGTGAATATTGATTGTACACAGTACAAAGACTGTACATGCACTCAATTGACATTTTCTATGTAGAAATGATTTTTAAATGATTATAATGTGAATTGTGAATTTATTATGTTGTGAATTTTGATTTGGTGATTTATATTTATTAATCCAAAATTTTTGGACTAGGAAAATGGCAAGTGGCAAGACAAATTTATAAATGGTAGTAAAAAAAGTGACAAAAGGCAGTAGGAATAACTGACAAATGGCTTTAGGATTATTTGATAAGTGTCATAGAAAATTGGCTGACAATTTGAATAGAAATTGGGAGACAAATGGGCTAGTTATTAAAAAGGGCCAAGTAGAGACTATAAGAAAAAGACATGTGGCAAGTGGCAAGTGACAAGTGTCAAGCCACTTGCCACACACCTCACTATCGATACATTCAAATGAAATACTAACTTTTTTTTTGTCTTTCATTTTAGTTACAAGCTATTTGTCTCATCTTCTTCATTTTATTTCTCTATTCACGACACTCTCTTCTCACCCTCTCAACGTTGAACCTTGATATCATCCTTCACTTTGTTTCTTCAAGACCATGTTATCTCCTTCATCTTGTCACTAGAAAACCTAATCTTTCCTCCTTAAATGATGGTGATCGTGTGATGCTTGGAGAAGGCTAGGGTTACATGATCTTTAAAATTTGGAGTTAAAATAAGTAAGTGATATATTAAGTATCTTCATGGTTTGTTTAATAAAAGCATTTATGATTATCTTTAGGGATAGATTGAAGGTGTAAATGGAGTTGATTTTTATGCTAAATCGTGTATGAATAAATAGACATATTCATGTCTTATTTTTATGTTTATGATGAGTAATAATCTATAAATTGTTATAGGGATGCTTTTGAGATCGATTGATAGTGAAAATGATACATGATGAGCGCAAAAATTTACGTGTTTTTTTAAAGTATGAAAATCATGTATTTTAGATTTTTATTTTGCCAAAATAGATTGGGAGTTAAGGTTTAATAAAGGTGAAAAAAAGACTAGTAAAATGTTATTAAAATGAGAAGAACTAAAGTGATAGTGAATGATGGAAATCATGTTCTGTTTTTGTATGATTAATGAACAATGATTTGTGGATTGTTTTAATGGTTGATATTGAGATGTAAATTCAAGAGATAATGAATATGAAATTAAGTAGAAGCGATTAACTATTTATAAGATGTCTTATATATACTATGGAAAGGTTAAGAATGTGAAAAAAGTTTGGATTACATGAATGAAGGGATTAAGTAAATGATAATGATTTAATTAAATAGATTTTTGAGGATTTGAATGCAACTAATATGGTAATTAGATTGGTATGAAATGAAGTTGCAAAAATGGACATGAATTATGGACAAATTGGAGTGTTAATGATGCTATTTATGCTGTGGAATTCATGGAAAAATGAAGGAAGAAAAGGTAGAGCACGATTGTGGCATAGTCCCCACAATCGTGGGCAAGCACGAAGAGAGAAATGTTATCTTTTAAGTGATGTTTGAAACAACTAATGTAACGCTGAATTTTCTGAGCCCTTTTGTATTGATTTGTGCTTGGAGATCCTACTCTATATTGATCTATACATGGTTATATATGAGTTCAAAAATGTATTAGAATCCTTTCGGTATATATGTCAATGATATATAATGTTATATGCCCTTACATGAACTTAGAGTACATCAGTATGTAAAATCTTGGAGATTTCTGATATATGAATTTCTAAGTGTGTAAAATTGATTCCATTGGATGAATATGGCCATGGTGGCTGAGTTAAATGTGTTCTAATGCCTTAGATGTGATTAAACATGATTTATAGACTCATTGGACACTTAGAAAGCTTAATTTAAAAAGTTGATGTACATAAGGGACTTAAATGTAAT